>CABFWB010004468.1:0-58893 GCA_902151455.1 Timema bartmani
GGTGATGATACAATTTACATTATTCCGTTCAGAAATCTTACGAGTTTATAGAAAGAGAGAGAAAGTCTGTGTGGTGCGCCATACCATTTATTAAGTGTCTTTTTACAATAATTTAATTCTATTGGAGTTAGGATAGCGTTTAACAATTCACTGAGTATCGATTTTTAGCAATACTAGCTTCCATTTCTCACTTGAGTTGTAATCTGTTATCTTCAAATTTGTATTCAAACATTGTTATTTTAGGTTTGATAATTTGTCATTGACAGACGTCAGTAATAACATTATGGTGTTGTATTAAAAGTTTTATTTTTATTTTGAATGTTTTGAAAACCAGTTTAAAATCAATTACATATTATTTATTTGTTTGTATGGAAGCAATGATTTATCTGATGCAAAGTTTTGCAGCCTGGAATTACAAATGCAGCCCAACATTTTCGTTTCATAGAACTTGGATGTTGGAACATTCATTTTGATAGGTACACTCCATTAACTTTGACTTGACATTAACTTGAGTGACTACACTACATGACCCTATCTTACTATAATGTATATTATCATGTTGGAACGGAGCAAGGTTAGCTTGCTTGCTGCCTTTCAGGATGTTTCAGATTTTGAAAAAATACAGTTTTTAAATAACATTTTGATTTTATTTTACCTTTAAGTGTTTTGTGAAAATCAACTCTACAAAATAATTTCTAGGACATAATTTTTATTATTGTTTGGATTTTATGTCATTGAAAAAATACATTATATTATAAAATCTTATAAATAATACAGCTTCACTTATAATTAAAAGAAAAACTATTAATTTCATACATTCTTTAAATCACACACCCTGTAAAATGTACAAATCTCATTCTATCGCAGACAAACAAGATAAAATATTCATAAATATGGTAATTAAGATTATTGATATATTTCATCTAAACAATTATTATTATTTATCAAAATATGAACATTTATAGAAATGAAAATAAAATTAACTTATTTACAGTCTATTTTATGATCAGTTGTGTCACAAAATAATCTCGTCATGATTGATATCCAGTGGCGTACCCAGAAATTTACTTTGTGGAAGAGAGTGGAGAAATTATATATCAAAGGTATTATTTCTATACTTTTTGGGTATCAAGTTGTAAGTTTGGTAGTAAGATTTATTCTATTCATTGGACACGACTACAGTGATTAAGTAGTACTTAATATGTTTTAACTTAGTTATTATCACAGACCCTATTCCACCACTGAGTACGACACTGGTGATATTTCATCAACTGCTTGAGTTATTTATGTATATACACGTTAACAAACAAAATAATTCTAATTTCATTTGAAAATTTTGAACAAATATATTTAATATGCTATGGATCTATTTCAACCATCTTAGTTTTGTTGAAGGTAAGTAAAGATTATTTGCTTTAACACTCGCTTGTTACATACATAATGAAATTACTAAGTGTGTAGTTGATCTATGACATGTGCTGGATTCTAACAAAATACCTTTCTTGAGAGTAAAGATACATTTTATGTTGAAAGGGAAAAACTCCAAATATGAGTTTGTAATCACTTGGTGTTGCATGGTATGAAATTATCTGTATGGTGTTCATGGGAAATAGTACTGAGGGGGGAAAGGGATGTTATGGAAGTTCATTATCACCTGAAAGTATTATTAATCATTAATATTTGTATTCAACTTCAATGTCCAGATAAGTAATGTATTATTGGGATCTTGAATTGATTGCCAACCGAAAGCCTGCTCAGGTGTATGAACCATTTCAACAGGGACAGGCCAGGCCCCATAGAACCGAGACCCGACTCAATTCGAGGCTTATCTTTACTAAATGTTACCTAATTTACTGTTTTAATTACATTTCTCTTAATTCCTATTATGTTAACTAGATTAATATAATTTTTAAGCTACATCAGTTAACAATAAATTATTTAAATATTATTTTGAATTTATAATTGGAATAACAATTCAAATATAAATGTAAAATATGTTCCCTCTATGAAAATACAACATTATTTCAAACAAAACAGAGTTAGAGGAACTCTTGAGTATTATCTAATAATCATTACATCAAGAAGGCTGTGGTGGTAGAAGTAACATTATTTTAAACAACACAGAGTTAGAGGAACTCTGAGTATTAGCTAATAAATATCATTTTATCAAGAGGGCTGTGGTGGGATAAGTAACATTATCCTTTGTTTTAATGTTCTTTGTCTTTGCATCATACTCCAACAAAATACTTTCTATGACATCAGTTATTAATTTTATCACCTGTACCAGTGGGTTCGCATCTAAAGGTGTTAGTTTCACTTAGACTGATTTATTTATTTTCGTGGGAAAGGAGATTGGTGCTCAAATTTTGGTCGGGTGGACTGAGAGGCTTGTTTCTTACCCTCCTTCCACACAAAATTGGGTACATTTTATTTCAACTATCTTCCTCCTCCCCTGTCCATTAAATGTGTGGACAGCTTGGACGGGTAGTAAGACGTGAATCCCGTGGTGGTGTAGGGGGAATAATAATTTATATATGTAGGCCTAGGTAAAAAATATGACATTATGTAAACGTTGCTTTTATTGGGTTTTATTGCTAAATTGTTTCATTTTAACAGTATGAAATGGTGTTTAAAATCAATATTTAAATTATGAGTACTGATATATCTGGCACAGGATGACAGTCTTAAGGTTTGTCAGCATTGTTTCAGTTAAGAAAGACAAACTACAACATCGAATGTCTAGTTCTTGTCCAAAATGCACACTATTAAAAGTGTTCAAGTGGTTATATCTTCACATTCAACATATAAGGTCATAGAACGCGAAGCGTTTAATCACTTTCACTCAACGGGCACTTGTTCACTTGGTAATGTTTAATCACTTTCACTTAATGGGCACTTGGTCACTTGGTGAAGTTTAATCATTTCACTAAACGGACACTCAGTCACTTGGTGATGTTTAATCATTTCACTCAACAGGCACTTGGTCACTTGGTGATGTTTTCGTTTTGACGCAACGTCCCCTGAAGCAAATCTCGGTCTCGTGTGATACCTCTGTCGAAGTAGACGTTCCCAAAATTCTGAGTTTATCCTGTAAAGGTACTTCTCCTCCTGATTTTATCCCAAAAGATTTGGTTTTCTCGATTTCAAAGTCAACCTCTGGCAGTCGAGATTCGTTCGAATCAAAGCTCTCCACATTCGCGATAATATCTTGTATCGTGTCTGAAACAGGATTATCTTCGAGTTGAGCATGTTCTTGTTTTCTTACGGCATTTTGTTTCAGTGGCTTCGGAAATTTCTGTTTGTCGTTGGTGAATTGTGAATTGACTAATATCGAACTAGGGCTGGCTCCCGCATTAGCGTCTCGTTCTGATTTCGAATTACTGTTGTATTCTATTTTTGATGTACTGCCCCCTATTTTGAAACGAGAATAAGTTGTTGGTGCGAATGGCAATAAGGTCCGGGTGCGATTTTGACTCAATCCTTGAATAGAGTTCGTCTTAAAATCGTCTTTGTTAATTAATCCTTCCTGTGACTCGTTTAGTTGCTCTGTAGTTTTTGGTGGTTTGTAGCGAAAGCTGGACTTAAACACATAGCTGGAGCGAAGTTTTCCTTCTGTGCTCACCGTACTGCGGTTCTTGTGGATTTCCGTCTGTTGGATTAATCTGCCACTAGTTTCATTTGAAACTCCTATCTCTGGTATTATTCCTGATCCCTTTCCCTCCTCTGATTCTATATTCTCATTGGTATCGTTATGGACAGTGAGAGATTTGGAACCGCCACTCTGTGGCACTTGCAAGTCTGAAACGTCTGTTCTGAAATCATTCGTGGGACTCTCTAAACGAATTTTCGCACTTGTTGTGTAATCCTTAGTGCCCACGTTTTCATGTTGCTGCTGTTCATCAAAAACATTTTCGGAATTTATTTTCCCAGTATTTTCCTCGACAGTGCCTTGTTGTGTTTCCATACTTTGTTGGGTTGTGATTTGGGGAAGAGATTCGCTTGTTTCTTTCAAATCCTCAATGGTCTCCATGAAACTGTCGACGTAACTAGACAAATCCCAAAAATCTCCAGAGGGCTCTGCTGAGGTACTTGGGGTATCAGATTGGGAAGTGAACTGCTGATCAAATTGAGAGCGGTGGTTCGGATGTGTGTCAGTATTTGTGACTGGTGAAACGGACGTGTATTCAAACTCCCCAAGTGTAGCTCCTGTTGTATTTATGTTCATGTCATCTCTGTAAACTGTTATGGTAGTATCTCCTTTGGGGGTATGATCATGAGACGCTTTAGTAGAATTCGTGGACAACTCTTTGACGCCCTCACTAGATGACTTAATATCGTCGTGTACACCCCTGAAGTTGACAGGTGCTGGTTTGGATGTACCTGAATGGATGGCGTTGTTGGAAACAGTCACCAGATTCTGGGATTCTGCTGTGTCTAGAAGGTCTGGACGCTGTGTCTTCGCTCGAACTCGAACCCAGGCACCCCTACGGTTACCAGTCACACCTGCCTAAAACATACACATTTGCTAAAATAGACCTGTATTCCTTGTTTTGTTTATTAATAACGTTTTAATGTTATTACTTAGTGGCTACCAATACCTCAACTATTTGACCCAAAGGAACAAGCCGATGAAGGCAAACCATAAAAAAGTGTATCATAATTCCCACCTGTAATCGTGAAGGTAGATCACACTATGAAAACACTATGAAAAAATCACTACTAAAAAGGCTGAGCTGCGAGCTTCCCTCCTGCGTGATTGTCAGCTCACCCAATCTTGCCCTCTATAAATATGTTAACATAATCAAAACTACCCACTCCGGTGTCCAACTGATCTAAGATGTTATATTCACATTTCATTTGGTTGGCGTTGATGATAAGGGCAGTATTTGAATCCCTACTGAGTTGACTGAGAATTATTTTCCACATGTAATTTCCAGTGTAATTTTTCTGTAGCCTACTGTCTTTGATTTAATTGGGATGCATTTATTTGATACTATTGTCCTCATTCATATCCCATGAGTTAAGTCATCAAGAATCCCCTTATGTTAAACACAAAATAGATCATATTTAA
Source organism: Timema bartmani (assembly GCA_902151455.1). Classification (NCBI taxonomy): domain Eukaryota; kingdom Metazoa; phylum Arthropoda; class Insecta; order Phasmatodea; family Timematidae; genus Timema; species Timema bartmani. Next base: position 5,072 of record CABFWB010004468.1, read on the forward strand.
AGTAAGGTAGCCTGACCAGCGCTTTGAGCGCTAAAGGCTCTCAAGGGTATTTGTTTAACTGTGTTTTGATATACACGCTCTAAACACCATTTTATATTAGCACAATAATTCAACATAAACTTCCTTTAAAGAGTTTACCTGATAATGGCTAACCTAAGAGTGGATAAGTCTAGTTTTAGGATAAACCAACACACTTATATTAAATAATTTTAAATGAGACATGAGGTCTAACTAGGTTCTTGTGGCTTCTACTCATTCTTCCTTATCACATAACCAGGAGTATTGAGATACTTTGCACCTTGTGAATGTATCTAGATTTATTCTCAAATGGAAACATTTAGCCATTTTTATTAATTAGTTATCTCTAAAATGTAAATTAATTTTAATGGTCTATGTAACAGATTTTAAACATCAATGTGTTTAAATTTGGGAGCATTCACCTACCTTTTTTACGGATGCTTTCTTAACCACAAGGCCTTCTTTTGACTTGATGATCTCTGGACTGTCGACAACATTGTTATCTTCCTTCCTTATCTCGTCATACATGACTGTTGGCATCCACGACTCTTGCGTGTTGACCTCTGTAAGGCTGTAGTCAATCGCACCAAGGTTACCAGTGGTTTGGATGCTGTCAGGAAGGGAAGTCAGTGGATCACTCGTTCTCAACACCTCCATTGTAGGGGGTGTGGTCGTCGCATATGCGTCATTCAGTTCTGTGGTTGCAAACAAAGTGGAAGACTGCTCCGTTGATATGGTGTCTTCAGGCAGTTGTGAAATGTAATGCCATTTACTTTCAGCGGCTTTCTGATCCCCCTGGCCTTTGAAAGAATGCTGGACGTTAGTATCTAGTGTGTCCTGATCATAAGTTGAATAGGATTGCTGATTGTTCTCAAAATTTATTAAGAATCCACTGTTCTGTGACTGAGGACTCCAAAGCGATGGATTTCTCTGTTTGTCTTCCTCTGTCAAAGCTATACGGGAATGTCCTGCAGTCTCTAACGATGCAGGAGTCGTTTGGCCTTCGTTCAAGGAAAAAGTTGAGTCCTGTTCCCAGATTGGTTGCCTCGTGCTTAACGGTTGCTGAAAGTCATAGTTTTGAAGTGAACTACGTGGGGTTTGAGCTAATATCCCTCCTCTCTGAGGCGTGTTTTCAAGGACCTCGTTTGACCGAACAAAAGGTAGTCTGTTGGCCCCGGGTCGCCTTCTCGCCCAACTTGGTTCCTCTGTTTCTAAATATGGGACTGTTGTTGTTGTGGTGCTGGTCGTTGGTTTGGTTGGCTTGCGTATTCTCCCCCTGATGCTGGTGACTTTGGTTTGTATTTGTGGCCTTCTCGATGGTCTGATGGTGTAAACCTTGTTACTACTCTCTGTTGTCGTGTAAGTAGTGCTTGCTTGGCGGTTAGAAGTTCCTTTACCCGGAAAATTGTTGAACCTTCTGGGGCCACCCCTCAATGCATTCAAAGTAGTCATTTCCACTTCCAGCTGAGGTTCTACTGTAGCATATTCTAATGACTCTGCCTGTACTGAACTTGTGAATTCTTGTGACCCAACAGGCTCATTGTTTCCTTCTGTATTTAATAATGGCGTTTCAGTTAATCTTCCAGTGGGGTTTCCAAGAAATGGCTTTCTGGTGTTATAAATAAAACCATAGGTTTCTTCAGTAGTTGTGGTCACTATTTGACGATCGTTATCATAGTTTGCTGGTTGGGTGGAATCATTTATTTGTGTAGGAGTATGTGCGTTTTGATGTTGAGGCTGAATAGTTTGTTTTGTCGGATCCTGTGTTCTATAATTACTCCTATGACGCACCCTTGTTCTTGATCTGGTTTTCGTAAGCAGAGATCTCGGCGTATCTTCATCAATGGGGATAGACGAAATTGTGGTTACCTCGGGAACAATCTCTTTTGACCTTGAATAAACCACGGGGTGTACGTTTTGTGGTTCTTGTTGATCCGGGCTCAATGTTTGTCGATTCGTGGCACTTTCAAGATTATATTCGCTTCCTACATTTCGCTGTGCATGTTGAATTTGTGATTGTGGATTGGTTAGCTGTGCTTGGTTCACATTAAATGATTCTTGGTACACAACGTTAGATTGAGGACGTCCTCTACCTCTTTGTACATTAGAATATTTTGACAAAGAAGTTCTTAAATTAATTGCCTCTTCGTTTGATGAAGTTGAAAACTCATATTCTTGTTGTTGTAATTGTTGTTGTGGTTGATGTTGTAGTTGCTGTGAAGGAGGAGGACGAGGAGCTATTGTGCTTGCTAAAGGAAGTTTTTCCTGAATTGGAATTTGTTCATTTACTACGGATATAATTCCTGCCGTCTGATAATCCTGTTCTGAAACAGCTGCTGGAGATATGATTGTGTGTTGGAATTGCCGCAGATCAGACTGGAAATCTTGTCCCTGTTCATGTTTGATCTCAGGAGTTTGCTGAAGAATCTGAGACTGCTGTGGCAAAGTGTTTATGGTGGTAGAGTTTTCAAAAGTTGGGGTTTCAGTTTGTAGTCCTACGTCGACTGATTGTACGTATTGATTTTGCCTTGCAGGTAAACTAGTGTCATAGATAAATTCTTGAGACTGTTGGGGTTGCTGAACATACTCTTGTTGAATAGCGATAGATGGGGTTGTATTTGAAACTGGTCTGTTCTGACGCTGTATTGCTGGCTGCTCACTGGACTGCTCATCATTCAGTTGTCCTCTTTGTCTCCCTCGAAAACGATGATATCTAGATAGGGATCCTCTGGTTGAGGACTCTGCTTGTAGTGGTGTGCGAATTGTAGTTACAATATCACTCTGTTGACCTCTTTGTGTGTCATGTTGGAAGAGTTGTTGTCTTTGAGTTGGTCTATTAGTTATCACTGAAACCTCTGTCTGCAGTTCAAATTGGGAGTTTTGGATTGATGAACCAAAGTCTTTCGAACCTTGACGTGGCACCTGTATAGGCACTTCTTCTAAGATACTTTTCACACCCTCTTCTTGGCTCAGTGCAGTGTATTGCTCTCGACCAGATAAGAACGAGTCTTCTGGAATATTTGGGTAGCTTTGTGATTGATCATCATGGTCAGTTTTTATATCTTGAATTTTTGTTGTTGTAGTGGTTTGTTCTAATGTCTGTCGATTCCTGATGAAATTTTGAGTTTCTTGTGGTCTAGTTCTAGTTTGCAGTGGCCTCCTGACTCTAGAATAAGATCTACGTGGGGTAGGTGTTGTGGTGGTTATTGTGGGTGAGGCATAGCTCGTTCTGCCACGTTGCCTGCTTCTGTTGGGTTGCCTTCTGAAGGAATTAAAGGTAGTAGGCTCAATTGTTGAGGTTGTGGCTGAAGTTGTATAGGTATCTTCAAACACTGGTGTTTCTGTCTGTTGGACTTGTTCTTGGGTTTTATCAGTTGAGTATTGTTGAATATTTTCCTGATCTTTGTACTCGGGTTGTTGACTTGCAATCAAACTATGAAGATTTTCTTGTCCTGGCTCTCGACTGGAAGATAAAGTATGCTGTGCCAGAAGCTGCCGGAGCTGCTCAATAGTATACTGTAGTTGTGGAGGTGTTTGAGTTGCAGTATTGGTCTGTTTAAGATTGATTGACTGTTGATTTACGTATTGTTGATTTTGGGATGGTATCTCTGTAGTTTGTGATCTAAGGTTTGGGGAATTTTTAGGCTGTACAACAAACTGGTTATTTTGATCCTGGTTTTGGAATTGTTCATTAGTAGGTGACGAATTCTGTCTTGATTCTTGTCTGTTTTGTTTTGGGAGCTGTGTGCTTCTAATTGGAACTTGTGATTCCTTATTCTCAAATTGATTCTGATAGAATTGAATATTTTGATCTTGTTGTCCATTTATGTCTACGCCTTGATTAAAAAATTGAGCTTGTTGATTTGTTATTTGAGTGTTCTGGAAAGGATTTTGATCTTGAAGACCAGCTGTGTGAGTTTGTCCACTTAAAAATTGAGTTTGATAAGCCAGAGTTTGGGATGGCAGATCTGTAGTTTGAGTTTGATCATTCTGATACTGAGTTTGTTGGTTATGACCATTTGTTTGGTCATCCTCGACATATTCATTACTTGGGTTTTGAGTAGTTTGTCTCATAATGTGTGGCTGAGCTGGCGTTTGAATCGGTTCATCAATGGCTTGTGGTGATCGCGTTGAAGATTGGGCTCTAAAGGTCTGCCTTTGTGTCGATGTCTGTTGACGCAGGGATGGGAATTGTTGCTGCACTGATAGTACAGGAGGTAGCGTGCTAATATTTGGATTTACTTCAGGAACTATTTCCACGTTCTTAGAATTTTGCACTTGCAAAGAATTGACAAGTGTCGGAAGTTCGGGGATAATAGGAGGCAAATCTGCTGGTAAACTGTATATATTTGGCTGTCTTCCTCGATTTACTTTCTCTACAGGAACTTCCGTTGCCTTTTCGTGAGCGTCAGGTCTATCTGTCGTTGCAGTCGATACAACGACTGAACCAACGTGGGGAGCTGGGAAGGGTATCTTAGAGTATCCTAATGGTGGCTTAAAATTCAAAGGTGCCACAAAAAACGGAAATTTTTCTACTTTCCTTTCAACCCGATTAGACTCTAAAGAAGACAAGTATGGCAACTCAAACTTTGAGTAACCATCAGGGGTATTCAAGTTTGAAGGTCCGACGAAGACGTGCGGAGAGTCTGGACCTATGGTGTCAAGCACGGCGATTGTTTTGGCGTCTTTCAGCACCATGATAACGTCTGCAAGCCTCGCTGCGTGTCCATCGTTGTCCATATAAACTGAGAGAGGTGGGGTGTGGGGAGCTGGGTTTGGAGTTGTTGGATTGTTTTGTTCTTTAAATGTCTGGCTTTTAAAATTCTCTATTGCTTGACTCTGTTGTTGCTGTTGACCTCTACGCTGATGCTGAACCTTGTGTTTTGGGGGTGTATCTTGTTGGCTCAATTCACTTTGTTGTTGTTTTTGTTGTTGTTCACGCAACTGTCGCAACTGTTGTGCCTGTATATAATTCCTTTGACTCTGTTGCAACTGGTAGTCCTGTTGTGATGCCGTTGATGGTGAAGGCGATGCTTGAAGAACAGGAATTTCTGTTTTTTGTTCTTCCCTCTTATCCTGCCTGAGTGTATTTTGTGGTTGCAAGTTTTGTAAGGATTCAGGTCTCAGGTTGTCTTGCTCTAGAGTCGTTCTAAGATGATTAGGTCTATCTTTGGTTTCTTTGTGAATCACCTGACTTCTCTGCCTCAATGTCTCGACGGGGACGTATAGAAGTTGTACCTCTTCCTGACTCTCAGAAACGTTTTTGATGGGTGCTCCTTCTAACTGAGGGCTTGTCGTCACCTGTTGAGTTTGAGGTTGGAGAGATGTTAGGTATTCCTGTTGAGATTCTGATTGAGATACCTGTTTGAGTGATGGCTGTGGTGCTGGTTGAGGTGGTAATTGCAAAGTAGGTTGCTGTGTTAGTTGTAGAGAAGTACTACCTAGAGGAAACTGAAGCAATGTCTGTTGTTGAAGTAGAGATGGGTTGGACAGCAACAGTCCAGGTATACCAATGCCGCCTTGTTGAAGGAACCCCTGGGTGGGAGTCAGAAAGCTTTGATGATCTGAGGAAGGAAACAGCTGCCCCCCTGCCGCCGTCTGAGGTATTTTTAAATGTTGCTGTCCAGCATGCTGATTGATGAGATGTTGTATGTTTGGCCGCTGTGGCAAGAATTGTGGTCGTCCGATCAGCTGTGGCTGCACGAAGCTACTGGCCTGATGCTGTTGTAGGGGTGGGGGTGGGTGGTGGAATTGACTCTCCTGTCCTCTGGCAGGTGGGGTGAGGTCTGAGGTTTCCTGAGACACGTCACGTGAGCTGCGACACGTGGGACACGGCTCCGTCAGGGGGACCCAATCTCCTACAAATGTATTTATTTTATTTTATTAGATTTTAAAATATGTTTGCTGAAATTTTATTCTAAAACCTATGATTAATCCTGATTTTTAACTGATGGTCTCTTAGGGTGACCTGGTGGTCTAGGGGTAAGGTGTTAGACTTCTGTGCTGAGGGTCCGGGATTCAATCCTCTGTCCCGGCACAGAGTTATCTGATTAACAAACCCTTCCTTCACCTCTGACAAGACGTGTATAATCACACCTTGTGAATATGTGGAATATCAGCCATCCACCGTGGTTCGGATCCCACGTTAAATTGTAGGTCCTCCATTTCATCTCGCAATTACCCTACCATTACACATTAGCGTACGTGCGTATAACCCGGACGGGTAGTAAGACGCGGTGCTAATAAAAATATTAATAATTATTATTATTATAAAAATAATAATTGATTATTATTATAAAAATAATAATTGATGGTCTTAAATATATTCCTTAGGTCAATTCTAACGTTTTTCTTATTTAATAACCATCCTCATCTTGTGCCTTTGGTTAGTGTATGCAAGTAAAATGACTAGTAAAAAGAAAATCAGTCCTAAATACAATTTTAAATTTGTAAAACTAATATCATTTTAACAAGTTAACCACTTACTAACTTGAATTACCATTATTTTATCATCATGATATAGTAATAGTCTTGTATTGACTACTTGACCCATTACAACAGAAGCAGGAGGGTGTGGGATAGTGAGTGACCTTGTAATGTGGAGGTCCTCTTGGCTGCCTCATCTTGTCTGCTCCACTCTGCCAGGGCTGGGGGTGAAGTCAAGGTCATCAGGAGCAGCAGCCAGGCTGCTTGTCGGGCGACGCCCATCTGCAAAAAAATATATAGATCTATATTTGATAAGTAACATTACTTGAGTATTTTTATTTAATTAAAAATACGTCATCCCATTGATATAATGCTATTTATTTAACCATATTTAAACTATCAAAAGACCAACGTCATAAGAACGAATCGGTTTGCTGGTGTGTCACTTTAAAGGAATGTCATTTTGGTGAGTTCCTGAACAAAACTATGTTATGTTCTATCATAATAACTTGTCACAATCATTTATCAGCGAACGGTCTTTTGTAGTGACAGAAGTGGATGAACAGTTTAATCAAATACCGCAGCTGCCTATTTAAAGAGATTCAAATCGTGACCTTCCCATCACCAGAAAATTAGAAAAGTGGAGACTGACAGCTTTAGCGGCTTGGTCGCTGGTGTGGATATGCTGTATTTAAATTGAGTATTAATTATTTTCGTTGTTTATATTGCAGCTCTTTCATTTGAGAAACACTATGACATATTTGATCTGTATTTAAAATAAAATAGAATGTGTGTTTGTGTCTTTGCTCCAAAACAAAATGAAAAATAAAAAAATCTAGAATTATTTCTTATGGATATTGTTATAAATGCACCTCAGGAGTTTATTTGTAATGTTAACTAGCATTATAGATGACATCCTTAATGAATTAGGATTCGTCGTTAAATGTTTAACGTAGTCAAACCACTAATTTAAAATGTTTATACTTAGTGTTAGTCCCTTCCTCCTCCAAGCTATACATATTTAGTAAAAACACAGTAAGGTTTTTAACTTGAGGTAGTCGGTATTGTGACTAAAACGATGTATGATGACCTTCTTTGGCTTATGACCTCACCGAGGATCGAAGGGTGATTAACGTCATCTCTTAAGTGCACTCAATCACGATTCGAAAACCAACCTTCACGTTCACGGTGATCAAATGCATGTGAGATTGAAGAGTTCTAGTATTCAGTAGTATTCTAGTATAACAAAGTGTCCTATTATTTAAAGCCCCACATGGGGTTGAGCCACTGTCCCTTGTCTGTTCTCCCTCCTCAACCTCCACCCACGAGGGAGGACAGTTTGTTTTGTCCCCGCGTCTTACTACCCGACCGAATTGTACGCATAATACACTAATTACGCTAATGTGTTAGATAAGAGGAAGGTTGAAGTTAGAGTAAATATGCACAAATTTAAGTAGAGAGAGAGAGTGAAAACCCATCCTCAATACACCCAACTGGGATTTGAACCCCAATATCTTCGCCTTCGAAATTCTAGTCTATTGTGACAGTGACGCCTTAGACCATTCGGCCACTGGAGCAAGGGACAATTTCTCCATTCTATTTTTGAGACGTGGTGTGCTGCAACTACATAAGGGACAGTTTTCCCACTATATCTTTGAGACGTGGTGTGCTGCAACCACACGGGGGACAGTTTTCCCACTATATCTTTGAGACGTGGTGTGCCGCAACTACATAAGGGACAGTTTTCCCACTATATCTTTGAGACGTGGTGTGCTGCAACTACATAAGGGACAGTTTCCCCACTATATCTTTGAGACGTGGTGTGCCGCAACTACATAAGGGACAGTTTTCCCACTATATCTTTAAGACGTGGTGTGCTGCAACTACATAAGGGACAGTTTCCCCACTATATCTTTGAGACGTGGTGTGCTGCAACTACTTAAGGGACAGTTTCCCCACTATATCTTTGAGACGTGGTGTGCTGTAATAACATGGAGAAAGTGTCCTCGCTTTCTCGACAAAAAGTCCTGACAGTAAGCGCTACTCAAACTTTCAGTATTGTCAAATAACAACGATGCAGTTTGAAACATTTACTTTCAAAGGACAGGGAATGTTTTACATTTATAGTTATTTAATAGTAAACGTGATAGGAAACAAATCATTGGTACAAAACTAAATCACGATACCGTGACCAAGCACACGTGCTCAACCTCAATGTTCAGGAACATTATATCAATTGTTTGAAAAGGCATAAATTGCCCGTGTACAGCTCCAGCCTATCCTAAAATATTTGAACACTTCCATATCTAATAAAGAAGCGGATAGTTTCTAGTGGCGCATCCCCGTTCAACTAACGAGTTTAAGGGTGCCGCCTACTTTAACGGCATATTCTCGCCCTACACACTTTTTTTTTACAACTCTGAAGATTCAAATCTCCTAAAATTGCCCTCAATCATCTTAGAATAATTATTTGTTTGAGGAAAGCAATGACTACATTTCGTGTGACACGTTTAGAATGAGCTAATGATTTTTTAAATTCATAAACATTAAAATATAAGGTTTTTGATATTAAAAGGACATGTCAAAACATTTTACCTCCAGATGAACGTAAATCATATTTTGAAATAATAAACAACTTTTTAAATAACGCAATATTTACTTAACTCCATTCTTATTTTTAACTTTGGGCTATATAATATTTTAATTATATTTTAAATTTAAATAAGACCCTCTCTGTGGTCTAGAGGTCAGAGTTCCTGACTTCAAAGACAGAGGTCTTGGGTTCTAACCTCGGCGCCTCCAGAATGTATCTGTGAAGCAGTGGGTCTGAAACGGGGTCTAACTCAGCCTCGTGAGAAATGAGGAGATACTTGAATAAAGAAGTAGCGTCTCCGGTATATAAAACTGAGACTAACGTCTGAAGGGCTCACATGACACCCTATATTCGCAAATGTTGGCACTATCTTCGCTAACGGCGGCGGCCACTCGGTCAGAATCGCTCGCTTGTGGGCTCACACAATGGAGTTTAACTTATATTAAATATCGCCAATTCTTTACTTAGTTTATTTTAGTAACTAATTTACCCACACAAACAAATTTATCGACAGTTGTTAAATTAAATTTGTCAGTGAATTCAATAAATACTTATTCCCTTCTTGTCCGAGAAAATTTGACAACAATAGTGTGTGTAAAATATCATCTTCCTCTGTAAGCTATGAGGATGCTAAGTGCAAAACAACGTTGCTGAAAAGGTTCTCCGTGCGGCGCTGTGATACACACAGCTGCCGGTTTACCTGCGCGCGCAGTGTGTACGTGGAAGTCAGTTAACATAGTTCTCTAGTGTGGACACCACGAACATGAATGAGACCGAGGATTAATTCAACTGTATCACAACTATACAGTGCTATGGGTTCCCTAATCCCAATTATTTAAAAGTGGATGCTTGGAAGGACATTGGAAAGGTTATGGGATTAACAGGCAAAATATGCAAGAATAAAAGGGTCAATTTGTTTATCATTTTTCAGAAGAGAAAAGGCAATATGTTCGCAGCACTCGCGACTGGCACCTCAGACGACATGCTCACAAGTACTCACACCGAACACTGCAGAACACTACTGTTCACAGCACTCGCGACTGGCACCTCAGACGACATGCTCACAAGTTCTCAAACCGAACACTCCAGAACACTACTGTTCACAGCACTCGCGACTGGCACCTCAGACGACATGTTCACAAGTCCTCACACCGAACACTCCAGAACCCTACTGTTCACAGCACTCGCGACTGGCACCTCAGACGACATGCTCACAAGTTCTCAAACCGAACACTCCAGAACACTACTGCTCACAGCACTCGCGACTAGCACATCAGACGACATGCTCACAAGTCTTCACACCGAACACTCCAGAACACTACTGTTCACAGCACTCGCGACTGGCACCTCAGACGACATGCTCACAAGTTCTCAAACCGAACACTCCAGAACACTACTGCTCACAGCACTCGCGACTGGCACCTCAGACGACATGCTCACAAGTCCTCACACCGAACACTCCAGAACACTACTGTTCACAGCACTCGCGACTAGCACCTCAGACGACATGTTTACAAGTTCTCACAACGAACACTGCAGAACACTACTGACATTTGCGTAGGTTTCAGCAACCGTTGCGTTGTACGTTGCAACTTCATAGTAAGAACCCGGCTTCAGAAGGTCCGCAAAGAGAAGTTGAGCAATAAATAGCCCGAGACCCATGCAAAGTATGAGACCACGCATGGCCTGATATGACTCGTGAATAACATGAGACATGTCAGTAGCATATTATCCAAGCATATTATGAGGCCTGTAAGTAGCAGCATATTATGATAACAATGATTAGCATGGACAAGCATTCGACCTCCAGGTCATCCATCAGCTCAAGGATCAATTGATCGGGTGGTAATAAACACCCAGGTTGTCCCGTTCAATGCTTGCCTCTGTAATGCAAGTGTCCGAAACTACATCAGCTAAAGTCTGTTCAGCGTAGGAATTGTTTTCTGAAAGGCCTTTTTCTCTACCAGAAATCTATTATATAGTAGGATATTAGGTAGGAAAAAAGACCTTTTAGAGAGTAATTCCTACCTTGAATGGAGAATATGAAGGTTGTAGTAGCATCCTTCGGGTCTGTATATTCTCAAACCAATATACAGACTTTGACTATAGGATATTGGTGATAGGAACATTTTGAAAACTAAAACATTTATTTTTGCTGTCAAAATTAAGTATCATTTTACTTGATAGGAAGTGTTATTTTATAGGTATTGATAATATCTATCAAAAGTGGCCGTTTCAGAACAGGACTTGATGCGTACACTTAATAACACACTATGTGGCAGTTGGAACTCTAAAGTTTATAAAAATACGGCCCTATCGCTATAATAAGATATTTCTACCTAGTCAACTTCATTACACCCTATCCCTATCTTGAGCTAGTTCTATCCAGTTCACCTAATCACACCCTATCTTTATCTTGTTTTATTTATATCCAGACTACCTCATTACATCCTATCCCTATATTAAGATAGTTATATCCGGTCAACCTCATTACACTATATCCCTATCTTGAGATAGCTCTATCCAGTTCCCTTTATTTCACCATCTACCTATCTTGAGATAGTTCTATACAGCCCACCTCATTACATCATATCCCTAGCTTGAGCTAGTTCTATCCAGTCCACCTCATTACACCCTAATCCCTATCTTAGATAGTTCTATACAGCCCACTTCATTACATCATATCACATTCAGGTCCATTTTAATATTATCCTCCCATCTGCACGTAAGTCTTCACAATAGTCTCTTCCCAATGTCTTGTGATGAGTACAAGGTATGTAACTCATAATTATGTAACCTCCTCCATGCTCCACAATATTCCTCCCTTATTGGAGCAAACATTTTCCTACGTACTATGTTTTTGAGTGTCCTAGTTTTCTTCTCGCCATGTTAGGTAAGATACCATGTTTAACAACCATAAATAAGAAACGGTGAAATAATTGTTTTGTAAATTCTAGTTTTTACATTTGTTGACAACAGGCAAGTTATAGTAGCTTAATGAACGAGTAATAGCATGCATTTCCCGACTATATTATTTTTATAACATCCACTTTAATATCGTTACTACCCGCTTCGTTGGCCGCGTGGTCTAAGGCGTCACTCTCGCAGTAGACTAGACTGGCGATGATGGGGAAGGTGTACTGAGGGTGTTTTTCCAAAATGGTTTTAAACTCTCTCTCCACGCAAATGGGGGTATAATTTCTCTAAATATAGCCTTTTTCATCCTTAAAACCATTAGCGTAATAATTAAATAAGAGTATAGCCCTAACGGTTATTAAGATGCGGTGCTGAAATAATATATGTTAATTGCTAGTTTAAGTTGTTCCTTAATATTTAGCTTTTTAACCTTGTCAAATGATACGTTGTTCGCAGTAATCTCTGAATTCTTGTCCTCTCTTTGTGTTCTGTGTTTGATAGTGTCAATAGTCTTGACTTTCCACATGGATGGTTAAAATGGTTTTAGTGGCTTGAATAACTGTATAAAAGCTCCTTCATAAATAAATCGTGCTGTAGCAGTCAACGGGCTCTTTAACCTAACGACTTAACCTTCTTTTAACTAGATCATGGGTTCGATTCTCGGTATAAATAAATATATTAAGATATCGTCCTAATAATGACATTATTGTATCTGATCAGTTTTAAATGCCTTGAAATGAATCTTAGATTATATTTCACTGCAATAGTTTATTTAAGTGAAGCAATACAAAACAGTAGAACACTAATAAATACTTGAAACATTTTCTAAAACCTGTATCAAGCACCTTCGGCCCCAGCTCATGCACGTTTTAAAAGTCGTTAGATTTGTATTTCAGTTGAGACAAATGTAAACATTATATAAATATAGTTCCAAAACAAAAGTAGCCTTTTAGTAAGAATAGTAAACAGTAAAATATAATGACTTCGTGCCGTTCACGGAGAGCTACTGCAATCATGATTTCTCAAGTGATGTTAAAAAAAAAAATACATTGTGATACTTGTCATTAGTTTTGTTCGTGACTGTCACAAATAAATATGTTCTATAGGAACATTGTAAGAAAGTGAGGCTATTACTGTCGGCTTTTAGGCAAGGCAGGTTATCAGTGCTTGGGATAAGCGACTAATCAATCTTGCCTCATCCACTTTCTTAACACGGTAGCACAAACAAGGTTCAAACTAAAATGTTTAGCTAGCACTCGGTATCACTCTCGAAATAAACTGAATTGCCCAATAAAGGAGAGTTCTAAGTTCGAATTTTGACCAAGTGCACTTGAGGTGTTTCCGTGAGTAATTTATCACTGTTCTAAGCGCCATTGCGGGTAAACTTGCTTTAAACTTCCTTCATAATCTTTTTATCTTATAAATTCGGACAATAATGATGCTGGTAAACGTACTAATGTTTTATAAAAAAAATTAATAAATTGTTGGCTATAGTTTAAATTTTTGTTTGGTTTTATTTGTAATAAAAGGTTTTTAACGATATATGGAAGGAAGAAAATGGCTGGTAGATTCTAAAATAGCAGTGAGGGCCACATATGTAATATAACTTTTAGTGCACCGGCTATAGAATAGCATCCGGAGTGCACCGGCTATAGAATAGCATCCGGGTCTCTCTATCAACGGCATTCAAGTGAGTGATGTGAGTCTAACTACATAGACCATTCGACCATCGCTACGGTCGTCTGACGTGAACAGTGGTTAAAGTGTTAAACCTTTCACAGTAAGGCTCCAAAAGGGTCGATATCACAATATAAAGCAGTGTCATTGTCCTCTAATAAAACAACTACCTAGTTATGTTTTACTTCACTTCCTAGAGGCAATGATAATTGGGAAGAAACAGAAATAACCAGATAAAGAGAGACTTGTGCGAACTATGTTACGAAAGGTGCGAGAATATGTTCCATCTTTAGATCTTTTCCATGATACGATTTTATAATTGTTAGCAAATCTATTCTTCTACGAGAATATTTCCCCTGAAATAATTATTTCATCTTTGTCTTGGCTCACACAAAACCAGTTTGTTTCCAAATGTAGTCCTAAGGTGGATATTATTTAAAATAATGGTGTATTTCAAGTTGCAAAAGAATAGTATTGCACCTTTAGTAAGTCACAATAAATCTGTCGTGTCTTTTCGAAATATTTCGTGACAAGTTCGTGACAGGCCAGACAGAGATGGGCTATCACTGCAACATTGCTTTCTTGAGATGTTGTGTTCATGGGAGAAAATGAAGCAGAAAAAACATTGGTGAGATAATTGGTTGCATTTCAAGGCTATTAAATTATTTAATCATTTCTAATGAAATACTATTTTGAGCTTGAGGTGAGACACGGCCATTGGACAAGGCGCGTCCAATGAAATACCTGCAATACATTGACCTGATCATACAGTGATCATGAGACTGCTGAGTCCTGTGAGTGTAGGACATTGTTTGGGAGGAGCAAGTTGACTAGAGTTGACCTGATCATACAGTGATCATGAGACTGCTGAGTCCTGTGAGTGTAGGACATTGTTTGGGAGGAGCAAGTGGACTCTGTCTCACTAAAGGCGCCTCTGTATCTACCACTACTCCGAATAAACCTCGTTACCAATCAGTTCGGATTACTGTAAGACCTATTATTGCTAAAAGCTTTGTAAAATGGTGGAGATTCTATTTTTATTTTAGCAACACATACACTCACTACCAGTTTAGGCTGTACGCATATTTACTAATTAAGCTTATGTGTTAAGGATGAGTAAGGTTGAATTTAGAGGAGGTATGGTGTAAAAACCATTTACCACTCTCAGTACACCCGACCGGAGATCGAACCTCGATCTCACCAGCATCGGCAGTCTAGTCTATTGCAAGAGTGACGCCTTAGACCATGCGACCACTGAAGCGGGTAATAATTATTTGAGAATTGGGTGTTTATAGAAGGGTTGCTTTGATTTTATCAGAGTTTATAATATAAAGAGTATTTTTACATAATTAACACAAATACCACTTGTATAAACTACATCCATAGGTAATATATTTATCTCAGCATTTGGGTAGGCCAACATTCCATTACGTGCCCATTAGTCCCAGGTGAGTGGGTACAATGTGCCAATGAACTCTTCTGTTCTTGAGTCACTGTATAAGTGTAAAGGGACAACGAATATACGACCCAGGACTACAATAAAAGTGTTACCCAAATAACTCATTCATCATGTTACCAAATCATTTAAATATTCGGCTTAATTTCAAGTGATTGACGCTAAGTTGTTCTAGGTTAAGTTTGTTTATAAGCCATGTGTGGACATACAGTCCAATTTTCATGAGAACAGCCGTTTAGAAAATATAAACAAACATTT
Organism: Timema bartmani; assembly: GCA_902151455.1. NCBI lineage: Eukaryota > Metazoa > Arthropoda > Insecta > Phasmatodea > Timematidae > Timema > Timema bartmani. The sequence goes on from CABFWB010004468.1 coordinate 20,416, forward strand.
TTGTGGTCAATATTGATAGCATTTTACTATATTATTATTGTTGTTATTTTATAGGTATTGATAATATTATGACCGTATCCAAAGGAGGGGTTTTGAGGGCTCAGAACCACTTGCCCTCTCCCCCTCCATTCTCCCCTAAATGATTGATAAAATTAAACAACAATTATCAATGCAGTGTTAAAACTTGTTGTTTAGAAGAAAGTGTCCATTTGTTTGTTTTTTAATAAATATGCAAAAATATAGAAAAAAAAGTAGAAGAGTCCCGACCATCCAATATTTCGTATTATCCGAGGTGGTAACACAATTTATGCTTCGTAAGAATAGTCTCTGAAAGTAATAAAGGCTTTATTTCCAGAGTCCAATACTACTATACAGTCGCTATTTGTTCACTGTGTAGTGACTTATTTATAAATTTTCTCTCACAACTTCCCTCTATGATAATTGTTCCAAATACCGAGTTTTCTTTGATACACGATAGTTTCAGTCCCATCCCCCTATAATTATTGAAACGCAACTGTATTTTAAATTATTTCTCTCCCTTTCTCAACCCTTGTAGTAATATTTATTCAAATCTTGACTTTCTTATCTGCCTCAGTGGCGTAGTTAGCTAACGCGCTAGTTTCGTGTTGAGATAGTCTGTTGAGGACGTGGAGATCAAGGTCGGCTCGGATGAACTGGGGCTGGTTTCTCCTAAACGCAAATGCGGGTTCATTTCCTCTATATTCAACCTTCCAAATTCCTAATCCATTAGAGTAATTAGTACTTAAGCGAACGACCCGAACGGGTAGTAAGACGTGGTGCTAAGTATTATTAACTTTCTTAACCCTTGATCCTGTCCATGAGAAATATATTCTGGATACGGTCGATCATATATAGTGACAGTACAGATCTCATTACTCTACGTATGAATATATGAAAATAGTTTGAGTATTTTAGTGACTGTCAAGATCCGTTTCTTCCTTGTTCCCTTGTACGTCACCGAATGTTCCCTGGTTTCCCAGACTCCGTCAACTTGGCCCGCGGCTTGGTCTTGATTCGTGTCTTTTTCCATTCACTCAAGCGTGAGAAAAACAAGAGATTTCCTCAGCCCACTTTTCCTGAGGCTGAAAAATTAATTACACAATCCACGGATACAAAGTGAGTTGATCTTTTATTGGCTCACTTCCTACCACAATAAACATTTGTTTCTTTGTTTATTTTAACAGGTTTGACGCGTTTATTTGCCTAAAATGAGCTTTAAAACTATATTCAAAACACTTCAATTAATAGTAAGTCGAATCTAAAAGTAAAATATATCATTTCTTCTATATTAATTGTAGCAATTTGGGTAAACAGAAGCGTTTTGAACATTTTACCACTCATCGGTTCACATTTTCCGTTTTTTGAATGAGATTGTGACCAAAACTCTTCTTTTAAAAATAAAATTGCTTCAATTAGGATATAATAACAACTATTTTCTACTTTTTAGTTATAATGGCCGCTAACACAAGGTTTCTATTTTTACTAAGTTAGCTTTTAACATTTTTTATTCTAAAGTTTTTTTTAGTTATAGTGACGTAAATTTAAACCAAGTGAATTTAATTTAAGAGTTTTAATAAATTGCAGCATCTTATTTTATATGTTTCAATTGCCTTTCAATATTGTTTATTTTAGATCGTCAATTAAATGTTTATACAATTGGATTCATTTGACCTATATGCTATCCATCTTCAAATGTGCATTAGTCTAGTCTAGTCTGGTTTGTCGATGACGGAGAGGTCAGAACTCAAATCTCATCTGAGTATGTTCTGATATATTTTATCTAATATGGTTTCCCACTATTCCTTCATGCAAATGCTGGTATTTTTTTTAATTCTGCCTTTCTTACCCATACCTAATTAGCGTGAATATGTGAAAAATTTGGGTGGCAGTAAATAAAATATTTTACAAATGCTGCCAATTTTTTTTACAATTTTAAGACTCATATTGTCAATGTTGGCTACTATGAAACTATTGAGTAAGCTCTCTGTGCTGGTCCAATCGTACGTATACCTGTTTAAGTCTATAATGCACAGATTTTGGTCCTCACTGTACCGGCATACTAGTTGGCTCAGTGATAGCGTACTTGATTCTACCTGAGAAGGTCAAGAAATCAATCTCAACTACTGAGGTGTTAACGAGGGGTTGCCTCCATAGTGGCCATAGTATCCTTTATTTATACGAATATTTAGTTAAATTCAAACTCCTCATCCTGAGTCCTTAATTAAATACGCGTGACAGTAAAGAGCACAGTATTAAAACGAAAACACTGCTACACTGGGTATCATCTCTGAGGTAACCACATGGCTACTATTGGGAACAGCGTTGTCATTCTCTTGATCTTTATAGTCAATCTTCCTTTGAATATAAGACAAGTTTCACAACATTGGATCTTCGAGGTTGCAAGTACCCCAGCACACCCCCTTCATACATAGCTGAAGGTGAGGAAACATAGCAACAATTAACAGAGAGAAAGCGAGGATAAATATTTTATCCATACGACCAACAGTTTCCTCAGAGGTGATATTGGGTGTATGTTCACTTCAATGACGACTTTCCTTTGGGAGCATTTGTTGCGGTAATTATCCGGTCGGTTGATTGTTTGGTGACTGGCACTGTCGGCCTTCACACAGCCTCAGCTGCGGCTTCGTATCTGACACCGGTGGAGGTCACAAACCCGTGGGCCATGAACCACACCCAGCCCGGTAGCGTGACCAGAAATATCACCCTTTGAGTCAGTCCAGAAACACATACCCAGCCCCCAGGGGTGGGTGTTCAAGAGCAACCACAGGTTGGGAGAGTCTGACCAGACCACCAGACACTCCTCTCAATCACAGGACACACCAGACACTCCTCTCAGTCACAGGACACACCAGAAACTCCTCTCAGTCACAGGACACACCAGACACTCACTCTCAGTCACAGGACACACCAGTCACTCCTCTCAGTCACAGGACACACCAGACACTCTTGTCAGTCACAGGACACATCAGACATTCCTCTCAGTCACAGGACACACCAGGCACTCTTCTCAGTCACAAGACACACCAGTCACTCCTCTCAGTCACAGGACAGACCAGACACTCTTCTCAGTCACAGGACAGACCAGACACTCATCTCAATCACAGGACACACCAGACACTCTTCTCAGTAACAGGACACACCAGACACTCCTCTCAGTCACAGGACACACCAGCCACTCCTCTCAGTCACAGGACACACCACACCAAGTATTGTTATTACAGAGAGGTAACTGTAAGATCCTGCATGCCAAGTGTGAGCACGTGATGGGAGTCGAGGAACTGGAAAACAACTGGAGCAGATCCTTCCAGACCAACTGGATGACCTTGAGAGAGAGGAAACAAAACTTTACGGTTGTCAGGAAAGTGGTGAGGGTAATTAATCCGTCTCCTTAACTACCCAGGAACTGAATCGAAGAGAGCTGTTCGTTTGTATGAAGTGTTCCAAGTGCAACTCACTATTTTTTGTTCAATTTTCTATTGCCACGTCTTACTATACGTTCGGCTTATACGCTGAGCTTGTTATTGATGGTGATAGTTACTTATTAGAACTTAAGACACTGCAGGAATATCAAACTTGGCATGATTTGGGGGGAAAGGCGAGTTTTGGGATTCTCACCATAAGATAGCACTTCACTCAGATAGGTAACTCAGCTCGAACTTGTCCTCGCTTATTGGTGCGCTGTTCTTTATTATCATTTAGAAAACAATTGCATTAATAGCGGCAAAACCCTTTTAAGATGTTAAACAATTTTTTTTAGTTAGACATTAAAATAAACACACTATACTGAAACCAATTTCACAGTTTTTTAGTTGAAAGTGCAAAAAACCAACATAAATACATATTTTTTGTTCGAGCATAGGCCTAATCTTGTTTCTGATTTCCCGGTTAATCGGACGTAAGACGGGTCCTTAGTGATCTTGGGTAGATAAAACTAACTTAATACCGGCACTTAGCTCTACAAACAAACATATTTGATTCTCACCTCAAAATGTTATGTAAGTTATCATTAGAAGATATATTAAAACCTAAGATGAAACAAAAATGTAGGCCTATATTTTTGTTGCACATTATTTTATAGGTTTTCTTTTGTCAAGTAACTCTCGATATCTCCTCAAAGTAGCTGCGAGGTTCTGTTTTATCTGTTGCATTTGGTATTTCCTGTGTTTGTCTCTCTAAATCTTTGTTACAAAATAAATGTAAAATGCATGGACCAAGTTTAATGAAATTAGGCATGAACTTTCTTTGAATTTAGACCAGACAAAGTATGTAAAGGTTTTGTTTATCTTGTTGTTAGTTTCAAAACGGTAAACGCTTAGATATATGTCTATTTCGTGATAGCCAAATTTGTTGGCCAATTTTAATGAAGTTTGGCAGGAACATTATATAAACCTAGGCTGAACGATGTATTAACATGGTTATTAAATTTGTATATCTGTTTTAATATGGCGGTTGTTCAATAAGTTTTCAGTGTATAGCTCATTTCAAGTGATTTTAACTCAATACATTAAAGCAATCGATTGAGTACTTAAATGTTGAAATATATTGGGAGACCGATAGCTTAAACCACGTAAACAATGGTTATTCTCTATGAATAAAATGTACTCATGAGTAGAATAGTCATCACCCTCAAATCCAAGGAGAAATGCTAGGAGATATTTCCACTTGGAATCCAAAGAGAAATGTTAATACTGTAGTAACGATAATAAAATGTAGGGAACAAGGTCCACTATTCACAGAACTACTAGTAAGACTGTATTAACGATAGTAAAATGTAGAGAGCAAGGATTACTATTCACAGAACTACTGGTAAGACTGTATTAACGATAATAACATGAAGGGAGCGAGGTATACTGTTCATAAAACTACTAGTAAGACTGTAGTAACGATAATAACATGGAATGACTTATTAGTTATCTGATCACACGTTACATTATCTTTAATTAAACCCTGCCACTTGCCAGGCATGTAGATTTTGTATCTATACCCAATAAGTTGGTGAGCAACAATCTAAATTTCATGTGAATTCACTAGTGGGCTTATCTAGATTCAAGCTCTTGTTTTAATGATTACTTTAAATTGTAGTTAGTATGTTTGTTTTGTTTGTTCTAATGTAGTGTGACATGTCTATATCAGTTTATAAAATTAACAGTAGGCTATGTTGTAAAGATTATCATTTCCCTTCCTCCTTCCAGTTTTGAAATAAGATTTTGGGATGTTAAATTGTAATTTTACACAAGATGGTATAACAAACCGTATGAATACGTGTTTATATATTCAGCGCAATCATTGTGAAAACTAAATGCTGTGTGTTTCCGATAGAGGTGTATAGAATCTAGGATAAATTTTGATAGTAGAAATGTTAACCTTTAATCAAAGATGTTGGGAATATAAGAGCGTTCTATTGGCATTTGCATGATACACGTTTTCCTAACGGAAACTTTCAACTAAACAATTCCCGCATTACCATACACTCACCAAAATGGATAGGAAGAAATTGAGAGATGGAAGAAGATAGGAAAGCTCAGTGCAATAAAGAAAAGGAAAAATGTGTACATTACATCTTCAAAGGAATGTATTATTTATACATACACACATATTCATAGGAACATTGTAATATACTGCACTATTTTCTAATCTAAACATGTATTATAACTAAAAGTAGCCTTGATATTTTCGGTGATATTCATTCTAAAACCACTGGCTGGAAGCCGGAGAAAATAGGTGCCATACACCCAAGAGTATTGTTTTTATATTTGTGTCACTGGACAGTGAAATGTAGTGATGTTTATGAGATTGATAGGCTGCACTACGTCAGATTAGAGAACTTACTACTATCTCCTCATGCACTGAAATTATAACAAGTAAGACACAATTAGTTTTGACAGCACCTTGATTATTTTGAAGAGGATATCTTTTCGATAGCATGGTATTTATATGAAGAATGTATATTATTTTAAATTGCATTAATTAATATAACAATGTGAGGATTAAATCAGTTTGGGACATAAATCTTGTTTATTCAGGAATGCACCAGATGGCAAAGAGACTCGTGTTGGTATGTGGACCCTAATTCCGCGTATCTAATCATTCCTTCTAATGTCCATTCTAAGGAGTGAGGTAAACCCCGCGGTGTGGAACAGACAATGGTGGCTACTATTTCTTCCGGTGCGGAAACAATGAAAGGAATCTCCCTCAAATAGATACTGGAGAAAGCTGAGAGCTGAGCCACTGCCAGGGCGCCACCTACTTAGAGGGAAATATCTTCACACTGCGCTATATATATGAGAGTGGCCATTATGAAGATTCAAAATAATTTAAACAATCCTTAATAAACTACCCTAGAAATTATTATCAGGACATAACTTTGTTTGAGATAGTGTTCAGTATCTTAGTCCTGAAGATGTCGTTTAGCACCAGCCTACCTTTTTAGATATTTATTGAAATATTTTATTATTAAAAAACAACAACTAAGCACAAGTGTTCAGAAGACCTCTATTGCATTAGGTTGGACTGCAAATAATGGTAAGATCGAGGTTAGAATCCCAGTCAAGTGTATTGAGGGTTTGTTTTTCTTAAAGGGTTTTACGCTCTTCCTATACACAAATTCGGGTACACGTTCTCAAAATTCAACTTCCTCATACTTGCCATACTAGTGCAATCAGTACATTTGCTTGTAGCACGAATAGGTAGTAAGGCGTGAAGACCAAAAAATAAAAATAAAATGAAACGTACCTGCCGAAAACAAGTCCTTTAAAAGAGATTTTTATTATTGCTTTATTTGCTTATCACGGAAAGTAAAGTTTAAATATTTTTACTTTAGACAGCAGACTATGGTTTTATGATTTATTATTGATTAATAAATAAATAATACTCTGCCCGTATCGGTGGGCATGTGGTCTAAACATCAGGCTCATTTAGGCCACTCTGGTTTTCTGGTGTACGAGTAATTGTTACTTTTATCCAAAATGATATTTTTTCTACCTCTGACAGTTTTTGATAAAATAGTGTAATTTGTTCACTGGTGTAGCTTATAATATACGTTTTGTACACTATTTAGCTATATTTGGTTGTGATAATACACACAAACAAATAAATGAAAAACTCAAGCGCGGCACATATTTCAATATTTATTTCTTTTCTAAAGAGCTTGGAAGATTCTGCACGCTAAGATGTGTAACAGTTTTAAACTTGAAGGCTGATGCGAGACATGATATAGATTATTAATACGTATCAATTTTGACTTGTAATGTATTTTATGGAATGTTTTACATATATATTTTCCCAAATACAAGGTAATATAATCGCTTGACTAACAAGTTTCTCAACCAAATACAGAAATACTTACTTTTAACTATTCCCTTTGTTTTAAATAATGTATTCATTTAAGGACTACTGGGATATTAACAGGATCCCCTGAAGTTTGTTACTCTGCCAGCCTCTCAGCTAATAAGTTGGGCAATCTTTTAATCAAACCAATTAGATGATGGTTGACTAGTGCTACTTCATATTTTAAAAATAATTAGTTCAGTGAAAGTATCCTACTCAGTAAAATGTTTGCAGGCAGCAACATAAAAAACGAATGATTGAAACCTTGACAAGAAGTGTTCGTCAGGTGAATATTGCAATGTTGGGAGTGTCTGCTAGTAAACGATGTAGAGCAAGCAACTTTCTCATGCAGTTACTAATATATTGAGAGATGGTGAATGCGCAGAGAATTATAGGAACTTTGCACAGACTGGGTCCACACATTTTATGTAATTCACGGTCACTTTACGAAACAACACTGGTAGGTGGGACAAGTGAAATATCCCTGCGTCTACCGTGGAGAAGAATGTCAACCAATTAGTTTGTTTCGGATACATGTGCTCTTAACGTTTTCAAGAGATCTCTAATTTGTTGGAAAGGAGTGTAATGGCCGCTAATGAGTGGAGTCGTCCCAGATAAGATAGCGGCCGGAACACTTCACACTTGGGGCTATGGCGGCCATCTTCCCTTCATCACAGCTTCCTTCTTACACTTGATGGAACCCGTGAACTTGCTATTTGCAAAATTAAAAAAGTCAAAACACGTTTTCATCTGATTAGGAAGGCTAAATACAAGATTCAGCCAATGAGTACATGTATGTATTCATCTACAGTAAAAAGATCCCGTCTACTCCACTAAACCGATGATTAATAATATTTATATATTTGGATATATTATGTATAGCACATAGGCCTATAATTTAAAGCATTTGGTGCTACAGCTAGATGTATGGTTTAAAGTGCTACTGTGGTGTTTTAATGAATGCCATACGTGGTTTGGTGAGAGAACCCTCACCTTAAATGTATACAAATATAATCAAATTATAATAAGTAAAAATGTTGAGAAAAAGCGCTACAAGAAATTATTATTTTTCACGCTGTTCTCTTACGGGACAGGTGAGAGACTGTGTATGTAGCTCAAAAAACAACTCCGTACTTAATCCATCCTCACTAGCTTTCTCCACACTCCCCTATCCTTGCGTACTCCCTTCGCTTCAACAACATCCATACACCGAGTCATACATGCTCTTTTATTCTTAAAACTCTTCATGTTTCTCTTTTTTACACATTTGTCTACAACGCTTAGCCACGTCTTACAGAGTCTACCCGTTCCTTTTGATTCACACACTCTACCTTCATATATTTACTTTGTCCCTCGACCGACACTCATCCTCTCAAGATATCCAAACCAACGTAAGACGCTTATTTCACATTGCCCTATTGGATTCCTTATCAAACCAACATCCTTCAGCATCCACTCATTACAGAGTATGTCCATACGAGCTTTTCCAGATACATTTCTCAGATATATCATTCCAACCACATTCATCTTACTCTTGTGTTTTTCCTGACAATCCCATGCTTCACATCCATAAAACAATGTTGGCATTAACATAATTTTATAACCCACCATCTTTGCCTCTTGAGATACTACCTTATTCTTTGCAATAGTCTACATACATCTAACTACTCTCCGAGATACATTCACCTGTCTGTCGATCTCACCATCTATCCTTCCATTTTTACAGAACTTCTGCCCAGATACACAAAATCATTCACTTGTTTTAACAGTTTTCCATTTATACCAATCTGGAAATTATTTCCTGATCCTTCCTTTAAAAAAATATCACCTCAGTTTTGGAGACATTTATACACAGATCCATTCTGCCTATTGGCCACATTCAAACGATTTAATCCATTCTGCAAGTCACTTTCATTCTCAGCCATTAATATGGCATCATACATATAGCAGCACTCTCACATTAACAGTGTCCATTTGTACACTAACCGCGTCCTCACACGCATCCCTCATATATTGTATACATGAAAACATTAAACAACCATGGAGACATAACACAAACTTGTCTAACACCCTGTTCTATTTCAAACCAGTGGCTCAAAGCTACATTCACCATAACTTACGCTTTGCTTCCATCATACACCACCTTAATTGCATTTTCTAACCACGCATCCACACAATTCTCTCTCAGAACATTCCATAACATACTCCTAATCACCCGATCTTACGCTTTCTTCTGATCAACAAATGCACAGTAAAGTTTCGTCCTTACTACCATACATTTCTCAATCAGTTGTTGCAATACAAATAGCTGGTCCATGCAACCTCTACCTGGCATGAAACCACATTTCACACCCCAAATATTGTCAGCAGTTTTTTCACGCACCCTCTCAATTAAGACTCTCCCAAAAACTTTGCCTGGAAAACTCAACGAGCTAATTTCCCTATAATTCTTACATTCACTCTTACTGCCTTTGCCTTTATACAAAGAAACAACGACGGCATTCTTCTAGTCATTAGGAACGTTCGTAATACCAGCACACATATTGAACAACTCACACAATCTGGCAAGTAATGCTGTGCCCTCACACTTAAGCATTTCACTTGTGATCCCATCTACGCCCACAGCTTTGCCATTTTTTTAAAACATTTTCATAGCTTTAAAAGCTTCAGCCTCGTTAATTCTTTCACTCCATATAACATTTTCCCTATTTTATATTACGTTCTCCACATTTTCGCCATGCAATCGCTCAAAATACTTCCTTCATCACTTTCTTATACTGTTTTTATCCCAGATCATCTCACCACGTTAATTCTGAATGCCATAGTTCTTTCCTTGCACTCCCTGTTTCGTTCTCTTTACCCACTTCCAGAACAGCTTATTTCCTTCAAAATCATTCTTCATTCTTTCTTCTTCTTTTAATCTAATTTGCTCCTTACTCTCCTTTACTACATTATTTGCATTCATCTTTTTCGCTTTGTATATGCCCCACACCTTCTTGAGTTCTGGTTCACTCTTTACAGCAATCATTCGTTTGTGTGTTTCTTTCTTTTCTCTCAGAGATTCTTTCACCTGTTCATTCCACCATGCATCTCTTTTTGAGTTTCCCACCACTGCATATCCACACACAACATTCGCGTACTAAACTACGGCCTCTTTTATTGTGTTCCAAGCACTTAATATATTCTCATCAAATAACTATAGTTGTAGCAAAGACACTTATAAAATTAAGTTCTACCAACTCTGCGTATAGGTTTACTGTGTGTTATTAAAATTTTACTTTATTCGATTTTTCCCCGACAGTGTCTTATAAAAAAGTATAATTTGTTCACTCACGTGATTTATAATATTTTTTGTATGATTAATTTATAAATCATTGGTTACGATAGAACAAAAAACCAAATAAAAAACTATAGCTATGTATATTCCCGTCTTAGTTGCTTTTCTCAAAACTTTGTAGCAGTCCGAATATGAAAATTTGTTTCACAGTTTGGGAAACTTGTACGCTTGTCTGGAACACGAACCTAGGACACAGACAAGTAAGAAACAGACTCTCAACCTTACGGGAGTTTCGCTGCGCTCCTTTTGCCAGCTTGAGTCCTTCAACACTGGGCTTCGCTAGTGTCACTGCTGGGTGATGATAAGAGTAACCGCAGCGATCCTGGTGTTGAAGGACTCAAGCTGCCAAAAGGAACGCAACCATTTTAACCTGGAGGTTGAGTGCCTGGGTATATTATTTGCCTGTGACCTAGGATGATAATATTAAAATTATAAAACGTTTTAAATACATTTGTATGTATTATAACTTTATTTCATGGAGAAAGCCAGATTATTCCTCTACTAGACATGGCTTTATTTTAATTTGAGCAACTTAACTAGTCTTCAAGCATGGTTATAGTTTGTTATTTCGGTTGTTACAAACTCGCTGTAATCCCAGTCACGGATTGCGAACAACATGGGCTTGCTAACAATCCCTCTCACTGTTTGTCCGGGATATTCACACACTGATGGGAAGAACGTACCATTTAGAGGAGGTGTGCCCACATTTGACAAACTATATTCGAACCCTGACCTCTATGTACCCAACAAGCAAGACATTACGAAACTGATCCTCTGTCCACGTACACACCAGTATGAGGCACAATGTTATTTTGGTCATTCCTACTTTATCCTGGGTTTGGTTTGACTGTGATAGGGAGGCCCAGGTTTGAGTCCCAGCTAAGTGTATTTTTCCTTAACGGTTTTTCACTCTCTCTCCAAGCAGCTGCGGTGGATAACTATTGTATAACAAACCTATTCTCAGATCTGTGTAGTAAGGTGTGTATGAAGAGGTCATATACCCTGGTTTGAATCCTGAAGATACCTATAAGAGTTTATTATTTATTTATGAGTTCGTCCCATTATTCAACATTATTTACCTAGTTCTAGGACCGGATATTTATTAGCTAGCTCTGAGTTGTTTGCAGATATAACTGGACTTAGAAAGTGTACTTGAAACACTAGAAACAAACAAGTAACGTGACAAACACGAGGACGTATCCTGGCCAAGGTGGGACAGAAGAATGACTTACATAATTAATTTTAGAGCGCGTGAAAATACCTCGTCCAAGAATAGAACACACATTTCCGCCTTTTTTGATGATTTTTTTTACCGCCACTCGTTCATGCTTCACTGGGTAAGAATGAGGAAGGTGGAATTGATAACAAGTGTACACACGTATTTTTCTTCATATTTGTAAATTAATATTGCTAGGACCATCAGAATGATTACTTCGGGAAGTTTTTTGAGTTCAATATGGTCCGACCCTCCATGACTCGCCGCGAAATAATCTATACGGCAATGATAGTAATAAAAAAAAGCCACTTTTTATGAGGTTTTTAACTATTTAAAACCAGTGTGATGTTATTATATATTATCCTCACCTGCTTTTATTATAATTTATTAAAATTAATTAACCATCGTAGAAGTTATTAAAGAGTCTCTTGGTAGATAGCCATTAATATTTTTGGGGAATTGGGTTCTATTGGTATCCCTATTAATGCCAGTAGTCACTAACAATGTTTTTGTTTTAATATACATAAGGAGGTTTTATTAAGTATGATTTAATCACGTACCTGTTTGAGAGCAACAATCTTTTGAAAGATTTATTTTAAGGTTATGGACGCATTGATTATTTATGAAGTGAATCTATTTTGGTTTCTCATCCCATTTGGGGGCGCTTTTTATTTGCGAGTGCAATTTTCGGAACTTTTTGCGGGTATAGATCGATTATTTTCCATGTTAGCCTTGTTAGATCGACTGACTACAGTTTAGATAAGTTGAGATGTTGCGTGGTATTATTGTATGGCTTATTTAAATTTTAATCTTAATATATTATGTTACCTGTAAATATTTTTATGTTTCTGGGTGGGCATTTTATCTTCCAGTGCTTTAATTCTTGGTTTGTCCGTTGTTACTACTTTGATAATGGCATTGTTTTGCATTGGGAGTTTTTTCACTTCTAGGTACTTAACTAATATTCCAAACAATTATGGGTACACCTTTCTCTTGGTGTTATTATAAGTATAAGCTAACTTATGTCAAACAGTGTAAAAAATGGCACATTGGCAATGAAATGACTCGAAGATTGCAAACTTATATTTCTAGCCTCTGGCCGAGTCAGTTTAGTAAAATTTCTCCATCTTCTTCTATCCTTCCACCATACTTTCTCCTTTATTCTCCAACTTAACTGTTCTTCTGATCTCTTTCTGCTTCCTATACTATATCATGTACTTCCTGTATTTCCTGGACACCTTCATTCTCAATCTTGTTTCTCCTTGGGACAGCTAACATGCTCCTCACAAACTTTACTCCCATAACCTCCACTTTCCCAGTTTTTCTTACATTCAATGTCCATGTTTCTGCTGTATATGTGACAATGGGTGCAAATAACAATAACAAATGACATTTCTTAGTGTTTGGGTGCGAGCACCACAAGGCTCTCACATACACATACTAATGATACTATATACAGGCGACACCTGGGATCAGACCAAGGTTCCTTCCTTGTACCTGTACCCTCACAAGTAATCACATGGTCTGGTCAGCAATAAATTGGATTGAGGGTGATGGGAAGTTCAGGGGTAACATCTCTACCTAGGGATCTGGGGGATGGTTTTACAAACATGTATTATTACTATGGTTTTCTCATCCTCTATCCATACTAATGCAGGTGCACTTCCTAGACAACCTTCCTCATATCTACTCCTAAAATTAAGTTGCCAATTTCTTCTTTGTCAGTTTTTTGAGTCCCGGAAGGATGTACTCAGAGTGTTTTTAAATGGTTTTTTACTATCTTTCCATACAAATGGTGGCACATAACCTACTCATACCTAGCTCATAGTTGTAGGTGGCTATGCTGATAGCTCGGACGTGTAGTATGAGTGTATGCATGCTGATAGCTTGGACGAGTAGTATGAGTGTAGATATGCTGATAGCTTGGACGAGTAGTATGAGTGTAGGTATGCTGATAGCTCGGACGAGTAGTATGAGTGTAGGCATGCTGATAGCTTGGACGAGTAGTATGAGTGTAGATATGCCGATAGCTCGGACGAGTAGTATGAGTGTAGATATGCCGATAGCTTGGACGAGTAGTATGAGTGTAGATATGCTGATAGCTCGGACGAGTAGTATGAGTATAGGTATGCTAATAGCTCGGACGAGTAGTATGAGTGTTGGTATGCTAATAGCTCGGACGAGTAGTATGAGTGTAGGTATGCTGATAGCTTGGACGAGTAGTATGAGTGTTGGTATGCTGATAGCTCGGACGAGTAGTATGAGTGTAGCTATGCTGATAGCTCGGATATTAAGTATCAAGTAACATGGTTAGATACGTTCTAAGCTAGCATTTGTGTTAACAGTGAATCTCACTACAAATTCTTATGGAAACCACAGTTATAAAATTTCTCTTTGAAATTATTATCAAGCTATATATAAAACAAAATAATATTATTTAATTTAATAGTACATCATATTAGGCTTGAATAAAAAACTGACCCAGGCTACAGGCCGGAAACAATAATGGAGGTAGAGTAAAGTACATTATATTCATAAAGAATAAGCGTTGTTAACGATTTTTAGGACTTAAATCTCGCAATAAATGTCAAAATTAAAAAACACACAAGTCATTCGGCCTAGGTCTAAAGAATGTCTCTACCAAATTTCGTTAAAATTGACTCACGCATTTGGAAGTATTCATGGGATAAACAAACAGAGGACGCTCCAAATGGTCGAGTTAAAACAGAACCTTCGCTCCTCTCGTCCTGTCAAAAAATTGTGTGTATGCTAAAGTGCTGTGTTTAGAAAGTGAACACTAGTATTCTAATAATAGATTCGGTGTGTGGCCGTATACCTAACGAACTATTATCGTCCATAGTTGTAAAATCAGTACAGGCTTAACGTTTAAAAAATGGTTCGACTCGTTTATTTAAGTAGGTCGAAAATGTGGTCGGTGGATTACAACATCGCGGGGGACTGTTCCTTTCTCTTAGGGCGAGCTCTTTCTGCACGAAACCGTCCCAATTGCACACCTCGCATGTTGGTTGGTCTGTCGGGACGCATTGCTGCGAGACATCGACTTTGTAAACTAGATACAGTTACAAAATACTGTGTTTGCTTGTTTTAATTACCGCGTATTAGTACCCGTTTGGGTTTTACTAATTACACTAATGTGTTAAGGATGAAGACGATTGAATTTTGAGGTGTACCCACACTTGCGTGGAGGTAGAGTGGGAAAACATTCAGTAAAAACCATCTTTAGCACATCTGATCTGGATTCGAGCCTTGATCTCCCTGTCATCGGCAACCTAGCATATTGCGAGTGTGACGCTTTATAGCATTCGGCCACCGAAACGGGTTACGTTCATGATGAGGGCAACTTGTGGATTGTTTTAACTTCTCGCCTAAAGAAAAAGCTCAACCCAACTTTTTATAATCACTGGTTTAAATCGTGATGGTCTGTGTTTCCGTGAGTGATTGTTACCTAACCCGATACAATAGTGACTGGTTCGATTCTCACGCGAGATAGCGGTGTGTTTACCTCATAGCTCTTGTTCCGGCTTTCATTGTTAACATTCCTGCTTGCTTCTTGGAGTACACGGTCACTGTCCCATGTGTGCACAGGAGGAATTTGGTATACCCTGGGGAACGTTCTGTCGGCGCTCACTCAGCGAGCGACCAATCACCGCGCTGTAGTTTCATTAAAACCCACAACAGTGGTCGAATGGCCTAAGGCATCACTCTAGAAATAGACTAGACTGCCGATGACCGGGAGATTGGGGTTTGAATCCCAGTCGAGTGTACCAAGGCTGGTTTTCCCTGAAGGGTTTTCCACTCTTCCTCCACACAAATGCGGGTACACTTAATCTAAACTCAACCTTCCTTATCCCTAGCACATTAACGTAATTTGTACATATGCGTTTAGCCTGTACGGGTAGTAAGACGCGATGCTAAAAAATACCCACAAGAGTGGGCACGCAGATTAGATGTCAGACTCAGCAGTCGGGTTTGTCGGTGTCGGGGAGGTTGGGGTTTGGACTCCCACCAGGTGCATGAGGTTTTTTTTTACTAAGTGGTTTCCCCCTCTCCCCGAGAGAAAATTAGGGTACATTTTCTATAAATTATATCCTCCTCATATCTACACTACCAGTTTAATTTAAATGGTTTCAGCCCATTTGTGCAGGAAGACGAAGCGGCAGGGGAAAGTATTATTACTATGGGAGTTTGAGAAGCCACCAACAACGGTTAGTCACGTAACACAACGGTTAGTCACGTAACACAACGGTTAATCACGTACTTATGTATATTGCATCGAATTTTATCTTCTTTTAGAACAACATCTTACTACCCATCCAGTATTTCCGCATATTCACAATGCGAGGAGAAGGAGGTGGAATGTAAAGGAATTGTAACTGACTACGCGGAATACATTGGGAGAGCATTAATCAGTGAAAACCAGCTCATATGACACGACTGGGATTGGAACCCTAACCTCCCCATCACCGGCAAACTATACTATATGAGAGCCACGTCTTTGTACGCGCGCTCACTGATATGAGTACGAGTCTATTATTCCTACATTAATAAAGTGTACTTCCAACGCAAGCGTTGTCAAAGAGCTAAAGGTCCAGTTTTACTATATGTGGATGTTTAGCCTCCTTGGGGCTATGGCCAGACGGGCAGTAAATGTTGCTCGGTAGGATGTTTAACCGTCTGTGGATGTTTTGTCATCTTACACTAAGAGTGTACCTATAATTGTTTGGGATATTAGTTACATAGAAGTGAAATATTATAAAAATCCAAGAAAAGAGTTCAGATTAACTAAAATACTAAAAATTCCGTTTAATAAGAAAATATTTAATATATTTAATATTTATTAGGATAGAGAAGGCACGACTAAGGTGGTATGACCATGTGAGGAGAATGGAGAGGGAAAGGAGGATGTTGGATATGGAGGTGGGGGTAGGAAGCCGAGAGGAAGACCAAGAGACATGAGGCTGAAGGGAGTAAAGAGGAGTGTGGAGGAGAGAGGAGAGGGAAAGGATGCCCAGGAGGATGTTGGATATGGAGGTGGGAGGTAGGAGGTCGAGAGGAAGACCAAGGGACAGATGGATGAAGGGAGTAAGAAGGGGTGTGGAGGAGAGAGGAGAGGGAAAGGATGCCCAGGAGGATGTTGGATATAGAGGTGGGAGGTAGGAGGTCGAGAGGAAGACCAAGGGACAGATGGCTGAAGGGAGTAAGCAGGGGTGTGGAGAGAGGAGAGGAGAGGGAATGGATGCCCAGGAGGATGTTGGATATGGAGGTGAGGGGTAGGAAGCCGAGAGTAAGACCAAGGGACAAAGGCTGAAGGGAGTAAGCAGGGGTGTGGAGAGAGGAGAGGGAAAGGATGCCCAGGAGGATGTTGGATATGGAGATGGGGGGTAGGAGGCTGAAAGGAAGACCAAGGGACAGAAGGCTGAAGGGAGTAAGCAGGGGTGTGGAGAGAGGAGAGGACTGGGCCAAGGTGGAGGGATGGAGGTGGTGGGAGGGAAGGAGTTGATGGAGATGTTTATGTTCCAAAGAGATCCAGCCGGTGGCTGGACGCTTTTCATGATCAGGATGATGAATTTTTCAAAATTAGCCTTAAAAATTGACTTAAAAATTTATATCTGGAAATAGTGTTTCATGGTAAATAAGAATGCCTTTTTATTTTTAAAAATAAAAAATAATATAAAAGTCGTTTAAAATAAACTTATTTTGAAAATATGATATTTATTAAAATTATGTGAGCAATTTGGTTAAAAATGTATATAGAAGATATGATGTGTTTTTTGAGGGAAACTTACTAAATGGTAGTTTAGTGAAAATCTATTTTTGAAAATTTTCTTACAATAAATAATATAAGAAGGTTTATAAGATTTTCTCGTACAAATTTTTTTCCTCGTTCACCATGTCATGCTATTCAACCGGACTATCCACAAATCTGCACTAATAGTATGGGGACGATAAAGGTAAAGTATAGATAAAATGCATTCGCATTTTGCGTGGAGAGAGAGAGAGTTAAACTATTTAGAGAAAACTATCCTCACTAAACCTGGCTGAGATTAGAACTCTGACCTACTAGTGACAAAATATGATGAACCTAACATTTAGTTTGCATGCCCACCGATGAAGGTTATTCTTAAATTGTTTTAGACTCTCTCTCAAGGCAAATTCTCCTTTAAATTTTATCTCCCTCACCTCTACCACATTCAGTGTAAGCATGTGGGTTGACTGGGCACTCAGGAAGATTCATGATTCGAGTCTCAGTTAGGCACATAGCGTAAAAATGTTTCAATAAAGTTAAATGTGCTGGAAAGGGACTGATGAGGAGGCTCCAGGTAAGTTAATAAAGAACCTGATGAACCCTCTTCTGGTAAAGTATGAAAGGATAAGGCAGGGGCGGCTCGTCCTTAGGGGCCATAAAGGCCAGGCCCCACCAACATTAGATTGATTCCATGGTCAAAATATCAGTCCACAAACACAATGAACAGATGTAAAAAAAATAGGCATATATTAGTCAGATTAATACAATTCTTAAAATACTGTGGTAGTCATGAACTGTCATTAAGAGACAGACGCACCCAACTTTTGTACAAGTAATGTCATCACTTGGTACGTTAAGTTTAATTCAAAAAGTGTACTAATTTATTCTTTATGTTTGTATATATGTTTAGTGATTTTGTAATTCTAATTATGTTTTTAAAACTAGGAAAACTTAAATGAATTAAATTTAATGTTAACACGTTATTAGAAAAAAAATCATTACCGGTAAGCTTTGGCCTGGCCCCACCAAAAAGAAATATCACGCTCCGCCACTGGGATAAGGTACTAGCCAACCCAACCTTGCTCTGCTAACAAGGAATCAGCTCAGTCCTAATCACAGTCTAGGCCTGGCCTTTCACAAACTCGTTTGTTCGTTCTGATTTCTTATAAACACGAGAGCAGGTCGGCTTGGACACACCCATTGTTTCACTTTCATTAATACCTCCAGTGGCGGTGAGACCCGGGGGTAGGAGGGCATTGCCCTCACTGATAAAGAGTGTGCCACCACCCCACCCCTGAAATACATTGCCCCTCCCCCTCCCTCATAGATATATTTCAAATCCTGAAACATGGCCTTAAATCAAACTCAAAATTACTTTTAGATACATTCAATTTAAAAAAAATTGCCAGAGAAGACCACCTCAAATAGCTTCTAAAGGCACTGTCAAAAAAATTCAGGCAAGGCACAATCTTAATATCTTCTAGAAGCATACAAATTTCAAAATTTTCTTGGGAATGACGGGGAACTCTTCAAATAGCTTTATGAAATCTAGATTTAAAAAAATCAATTTTCTAAAAACAATTGCCCCCTCCCTACACAAATGAGGTTTCACCACCACTGCCCGTTAGCTTTCGACAGGGTTGTAACACTGGCCGAGGGGTTCGGGGAGGTGGAATACGGGCCTATCAGGTCCCTAATACCCCATGTGCCCCAAGAGCGATGTTCCCGATATTAATTCTGTGAAAATGAACATTTATCATGATGACCGATAGCAATACAAGTATCTATCATTAACAGGTATGAATAGTTTGGTAACAAAGCATGTAGCTTTCCCTCCATGCAAATGTGGGTACATTCTACCTTCCTCATCCCTACTTTATTGGTGTGAAAATGTGGATTGTCTAAACGGGTATTTGGATGCAATACACAAATACATTTTACAACACAATCGCACAAACTTCTCATATTGTGTGTTATAACTTGGATTTTTTTGTTTGTTTCAAAAATAGGTTTTCAGTAAAATACCCTTAATTAAGTATCCTATGTAAAAACAAACAAGTAATCTTCTTAATCGCAATACACACTCTTTATTTATACATTCTAAACAAAATTGCTCAGATATTTTTAACAAATTCCAAATTTTCAAAATTAAATTATTTGTAAACTATCATAAAATTATTTTTAATTTGTAAAAATAAATACGTATTATTATCTATCACGGAAACCTTTTCCCAGACACCCATTTTGATCTAGATCTTCAAGGCCGATTCCTATAATTTGTCGTAGGTAAACTATCCTTAAATTAACTTATTTTAGAAAAATAAACATACATTATTATTTATTATGTAAAATAGCACCACCAATACTAATTTTGAACAAAATTTAAGAGTTATTTAAAAAAATATTCAAATGAAAGAAACAGTCATTAGTAAACTACCCTTAAACAAATCCCCCTCACCCCCCAAACAATTAGGCCCCTATAAGCCTATAGTTTTATTTGTCATGCCAAACACTCCTCAATTATTCATTTTAAACAAAATCGTTAGAGCCATGTTTGAAGAATTGTAGTTAAAAATAACTCTTTAATAAGTTACCATTAATTTAAGGGCAAGGTCAAAATAAAACAAATCCTAATTTATTTCCTTATATCATCTAAATATCAAGTTTGAACTAAATCCATCAAATCTTTTCAGATCTGTGTTCAGGGACAGACAGACATGGGGACAGATATAATGGTAAAATAAACTTTTTTGCGTTTAGACACACACAAAAAGTAAATAATTATAATAACTTTGAGGTCAAAACTTGTCACGATTAAAATACTTCCTGTTGATTGGCGAAAGTAAAAACAGCTGACTTCAGTGTCTTTCAAACGGAAATAAAACGTATTCTTTGTTTTTACAAAAGGTTTATTATTTATATTATATTCTTACGTTTTAAAAAAAGTATGCATACACAAATCCTTTAATGAAAGGCATTTTTTTATTAACACCACGTCTTACTACCCGTTTGGGTTATACGCTTAAGTAGGCCTAATAGTTACTCTAATGGGTTAGGAATTGAGAGAGTGGAAAACCATTTAGGAGCCCCCATTCCCCCAGTTACCCCGACAGAGATTCGAACCTCAATCTCCCCGTCCTTGGCAGTCTAGATCAACACGAAGCTAGCGCGTTAGCTAACTACACCACCGAGGCGGGTTTTTTGTTGGTAACATTAGCTATTAGTAAAACCAGGCTAAAAGCAATTATCACTTTATGGCGCATCATATAATTCGTAGGAGATAAAATGAGATACATAAACATAACACAATATTTTTCTCAACATTTAGACTGTATTGCCGATGACGGGGAGATTGGGGCTTGAAGCCCAGTTGGGTCTACTGGGGGAGGTTTTTTTTCTAAATGGTTCTACACTCTCCCTGCATGTGAATGACAGTACATTCCTCTAAATGTAGCCCTCATCATCCCTAACACAATAGTGTAATTAGTACATATGCATACAACCCAAACGAGTAGAAGGACATGGGGACAACAAAAATAAACGAGAACTGAAGGACATGGGGACAACAAAAACAAACGAAAACTGAAGGACGTGGGGACAACAAAAATAAACGAGAACTGAAGGACGTGGGGACAACAAATACTGGTCAGAGCCACTGGCTGCTGCCCTAGAGTTCCCGGGCTCGAGTCCCGGCTGGTACCGGGGTATTTTTCTCGAAAGGGGAATAATTCCCAAAGTTCACTAGGATTTGGGCTTAAGGTGGGTTAAGATCTTAACTGGATCCACCTCGTCATATTTACTATCATCATACTCTCACCTCACCACATCGGGACATGGAAAGAGTCTCCACGTTAAGGATGTACGGTTAGTACATTCGGGCGTCCCCTGGACAGCGGTACTTTAGTACGGGCTAATGTTTCTGAAAACTGAGCTACAGCTTCATGTAGCTCAGACATCCCATTATTATTATTATTATTATTATTATTATTATTATTATTTTAGTAATACATTCCCTGTCTTCCACATAAAACTGCAAAAACCAGCACCATTTACGTGACAACAGGCCTAGACTAAACTTTTCAAAGCTAGCCCCGATTTATTTATTTAGTTCGTAGGTCGAACTCAGGCTTAGGTCTGTGTTTAGAAAGTGCGCTTGGAATCGCCAAATAAGAAAAGTGTCTGGGCTAGAAGCCGGACATAAAATAAAGCAGACAAGTGAAGTTTCACTCCTGATGGTTGCTCACGTTAGGCTCTATTTAGAAAACCAGTTTACGCACACCTGACAATCGTCATTTCCCTACACTGGAAGTCTTCAGGACAGATTGTTACTACAGTTAGTTTGAGATTGGGTGGAGGAAAAACAAATCAAAATAATTAATAAATAGATTTGTTATTACTAGACAGCACATTAAATATGCAGCAGACAGAACTAACATGCACTGCAACACGCAACACATAGCTCTTAAAACGCGTTGAGCGAGGCGCATGCGCTATATACTAGTTGCAAGTCCACGCAGGGGCAATGGCTCAAATGACGCCACAGAAAGACGTTAGTTGCGTTCAGCGCAGGGAAAAACAGCCAAGCATCTATGAGTAGAAAGTATTATAGTTAATATTGCTACATTAATTTGACTAGAATTTGTATTAATTTAAGCGGTATTTAACGTGCACCTTCTGAACACACTGGTGATATCACCACACGACTTACAAACTATCCTAATAGTACCTCAACGCTACGCCCAGTCTCTTAGCCAGCAAGGATACATTTTCAGCTAAGCTGGGAATCTAACCCGAGACTCTTGGCTAAGTATATAGACACGCTACCGACAGGTCGAGTGACGAGTGTTGAAAGCATGGTCTGGTTGGAGCAAGGAGTAAGAGGGTATGAGAAGGGGGGCAAGGAGATGAGGGGTGACAGCTGGGTAGAGGGGCTAAAAGTCGCTAGGTAAAGGATGAGTGACAGGATAATTGACATCATACACCCCCGTCTAGTGGCATCGATTGGTAATGTTATCATCGCATCAGTGGCGGCTTCTTTGTCGGCATCGTTTGGTAATGGTATCACCACATAGGTGGTGGATTCTTTGTCGGCATCGTTTGGTAATGGTATCACCACGTAGGTGGTAGCTTCTTTGTCGACATCATTTGGTAATGGTATCACCACATAGGTGGTGGATTCTTTGTCGGCATCGTTTGGTAATGGTATCACCACATAGGTGGTAGCTTCTTTGTCGACATCATTTAGTAATAGTATCATCACATAGGTGGTGGATTATTTGTCGGCATCGTTTGTTAATAGTATCACCACATAGGTGGTGGCTTCTTTGTCGGCATCGTTTAGTAATGGTATCACCACATAGGTGGTAGCTTCTTTGTCGACATCATTTGATAATGGTATCATCACATATGTGGTGGATTCTTTGTCGGCATCGTTTGGTAATAGTATCACCACGTAGGTGGTAGCTTCTTTGTCGACATCATTTGGTAATGGTATCACCACATAGGTGGTGGCTTCTTTGTCGGCATCATTTGATAATGGTATCATCACATAGGTGGTGGATTCTTTGTCGGCATCGTTTGGTAATGGTATCACTACATAGGTGGTAGCTTTTTTGTTGGCATCATTTGATAATGGTATCATCACATATGTGGTGGATTCTTTGTCGGCATCGTTTGGTAATGGTATCACCACATAGGTGGTAGCTTCTTTGTCGACATCATTTAGTAAAGTATCATCACATAGGTGGTGGATTATTTGTCGGCATCGTTTGTTAATAGTATCACCACATAGGTGGTGGCTTCTTTGTCGGCATCGTTTAGTAATGGTATCACCACATAGGTGGTAGCTTCTTTGTCGACATCATTTGATAATGGTATCATCACATATGTGGTGGATTCTTTGTCGGCATCGTTTGGTAATAGTATCACCACGTAGGTGGTAGCTTCTTTGTCGACATCATTTGGTAATGGTATCACCACATAGGTGGTGGCTTCTTTGTCGGCATCATTTGATAATGGTATCATCACATAGGTGGTGGATTCTTTGTCGGCATCGTTTGGTAATGGTATCACTACATAGGTGGTAGCTTTTTTGTTGGCATCATTTGATAATGGTATCATCACATATGTGGTGGATTCTTTGTCGGCATCGTTTGGTAATGGTATCACCACATAGGTGGTAGCTTCTTTGTCGACATCATTTAGTAATGGTATCATCACATAGGTGGTGGATTATTTGTCGGCATCGTTTGTTAATAGTATCACCACATAGGTGGTGGCTTCTTTGTCGACATCATTTGTTAATGGTATCACCACGTAGGTGGCGGCTTCTTTGTCGGCATCGTTTGATTATGGTATCACGTTTTCCTTTATACTTATAGGGAGCTTGTATACTTTTAACTAATTATTTAAATACATGATATAGTATTGGTAAAATTATTCGTCCTAATAAGGAGGTGTTAGATTGACAGGCGTTAAGGTTGGGTGATTACTTCACGGTATGCTATCAAGTGTAGCATTAGCATGTTAGTCATATTATCATCAGTATGCTAGTGTTAGCAAATATATCGTGGTGGGGGTAGTGGGTAGGACTACTTAATAAATGTAGACTACCAATATATTATGCCTGCAGTGTAGATGTAAAGACACATTAATGGGAATAGCCCATAGCTACGGGGTCGAACTAAGTTCTTGTGATTCAGAGTCAAGGTCACTTGCGCTCATCCATCTTGACAGGTTCTCCGCCGAGAAGACAAGTGACCAGCTGATGTCTAAGAACCTGTATCAGTTCTGTTGCATCATTCAGTATAAACTATCTTCATTGCCACGAGAGAGTTTCGACCTCAAAACACGTTTAAGGTGGGGATGTAAGACAGGCGAGAAAATGACAGTGTTTTCGCACTTTCTTAGCGAAACTTTTTTTGTCAAGATGAATCAAATATTGCTTCAGTACAAACATAAGAGTTCAATCTGTCAAGGGTGTCCTAGAATTTAATGACAACTTTTAATCTTCATTTAAAAAGTTGGTCATCTAATGCTCATGAAAGATATGTAACACTTGTTCATATCACCATGTGAAGGAAATTACACTCTTTTGTTTCTACTGAACCAATATTGGATTTATTTTGGCTAATCAAATTGCTTGCTATTAAACTGCAAAAACACTAGCCTTTCCTCGACCCCCCTGTTCCATCATACTTTGGAGCCATAATTCAATAAAAGATAATTAGAATAATTGAACAAGTGTTTAGGCAACACGTATTACACGGTTCAAACTCTTTTTCTGATTTTATTGAGCATTGATAAAGAAAGATAATGAATGTTAGGTGTTTTTAGCAGCGCATTTTACTACCCGTTCAGTTTTTAAGCTTATGTACTAATTATTCTAATGATTTCAGTGGTGAGGAAGGTTATATTTATAGGAAATGTACCCACGTTTGCGTGGAGGGAAGGTGGAAAGCAAATTTGGAAAAATCTTCCTCAGTATACGCGACCGAGATTCGAACCTCAATCTCCTCGTCTTCAGCAGGACATTCTAACACGAGAGTGACGCCTTAGACCATTCGGCCACTGAAGCGGGTAGTGTTAGTGTTGTACTGTATTCCATCAGGGCATGTATATGAAATGTTCACAATGAAATAATTATTGTACTCTATGATTTAAAAGTTAAAATAGCGAATAAATTACATAATTTTTTAATCATTATACATATATATCATCTTGTTATAGCTGGAGAGTTTTATTTAATTTTATTTTGGTAGTGTATAATTGTGTTACTCCAAATTAACTTAATTTTTCAATCTAGCTCTGGTTGTTTGCATTTTTAATTACCAGTTGATCATTGGCATTAATCACAATCAACTGTCTCCAGCCTGTGTCCGGGTCAGTTTATTAAAATGCTTCCATCTTTCTCTTTCTTTTCACCACTCTTCCTCCTTTATTTGCTTCCATTCTTCTACTCTCATTCTCCCTCTTGCTGTTACCTGCTCCTCCCTTCTCTTTATTAGTCTTGATATATTTTTCTTACATACCGTAGGGCCTACCTACTTACTCTCCATCATTATTTTTGTTATTATTTACTTTTCAATTGACATTATTGATTTGAAATGTATATATCGTAATATATCTTGTTTTTACTGTAACGAATGAAGAAGACAGGGCTGAGTAACGTTGCTAATCAGAAGGGAAACACAAGTATGTTTCCAGCTCTTTTGTTGTTACAGTTTTCAGTGTGTTACAGACAGTTTTTACAAAGAAGGAACTACCATCTTCGCCCCCGTTTCCAGCCTCCAGAAGGCTATATTTAATCTCACACGTTGTTAGTGATGCATTGGCCCTTGTTACTGTTGTATTGTGAGCGTCACACTTGGACCTTGATTAACTCACACTGGCTACGGTCTGTGACTAATTCCCCTCTCACCTTGTGTCAGAAATAGTCATTCCTTTCACGGCGATGTAGGGCTGAACCATGTAGCCCAAGAACTGGTGCGGTAACGAGGCTCTGAAACTATACCGTGTCGGCAAAAGAAAACAGTGTAGGGCCATTTTGATGCCCGGGAGTGTCGTTTTATTATAAAAAGAGGAGCTCCATTAATGTTCTTCACATCCTTTTGTTCTACAGTTTATTTAGTATCTGCTCTTACTGATATCCAAAGTTGTTTAAGTGAACGCATTCAATTTATATGCAAGCTTCCTTGTTCGAGTCTTGGTTATCAAATGTGGTATTAATCTAGTTTTAATGTGTAAGGGAGCCACCCTACGAAGCGTTAAAATGCATTGCAGGTTTTTAAATGTATTTCGATATTTAAATACTGGTTTGTTATTAAATATTATAGCTTATCCCAAAATGGAGTCAAAAATTACCAGCAAGGCTATGTACCCTTCGTCTACCCTTTAAGGTATAAAGCTTCTTTTGCATTGTTCCACTATGGTATATCTTATAATATAGAGCCATAGTTTAAACCATCGCGGTAAGATTGCTCTGTTTCAGTGTAAATGGTGTGTGGCCTACCATAAACAAAACTTACATTTTGAGCTTAAGAAACTAAAAAATAAATGTGAATCTGTAAAACTAGCTCATTTTTTCTTATTTCTGTTATTAAGGCGTGGGTTAAAGAAACTAGATCTAGCTTTCCTTTAAAAATGAGGTAATTTATTTGTATAGCCACAACAGAGCATTCTAAGCTACTTAAGGAATATTTTTATATTTTTAAGCATAAGGTTTGCATTTTTATCAGAAATAATATTGTGCTAGGTATTTGACGCCGATGACAAGTACATCTTTCCATTAAAACTACACTAGAACTAACCCATTCCCCAAAAGACTCTGCCTCGTTATTGCATAGCAGCCTGAAGCTCTATTAAAATTACACTTGATGACCCTAGACATTATTTGATCATGGACTCGTTACCTTTTGTTGAACATCTTGTAATATGATATAAAATCATAAATATTGTACTAAGGGCCAACATTAGTCTAACATGTAAACTAGTTTTTATTATTGTTTAAAGGCTTTTTACCGCAAGGGGAGTCAAAAATCATCCCAACAGAGCTTCCAATCAGTGTATCTAGAAGATTTCTGATCAACATCAGGAAGGGTGGACCAATGCTTATAGGTATGTCTAGTTTTGGTTGCCTATTATGTTTCTCGTACGTACCTAATATATTTGTCTGCATGAAATATAGCTGTGAAGAGTAATAGGAAATGGAACGTCTTTAGATTCCTAGTCTCCTGTTCTGTGAATAATATTTATTCTTTAGTCGATCTGATCTAAGTTGTGAAGATCTGAAGAAATAGATAGATATTCTCTAATTGTATAGGTTTTATATTAAACTGTGAATATTAGCACAGATTTGTAATCTCCTGTTCTGTAACACCTGTATCTTCAACTTGTCTTTAATTTGATATGGAACTGTGAAAAACAGTAAGAATTTGAAACTATTAACATTCCTACTATCCTGTTCTCTCTTTTCTATTTTGATATATAGATCTGTGAAGAATGTGAACGAACCTCTTTGCATTCGGTTTCTCCAGCCGTCCTGTTTAGTTTTAATAGCAGGCTGGCACTTTCTGACAGTGAGTGGCCCGACACGGATAAAAGCCGGTTCTTATCAACTTTCAGTTTTCACTCTAGCCTTGATCTAGCGTGGACACACCGGATCTAGGACGGAGCCTCTACTTTATTCCTGTTAATCTCGCTAGTTGATATAAGCGGGAACTAAACACATCGACTTTTAATAAATTGCCTGAGAAACTTTTCAAGGCAGGGCTAGTTGCAGGGTCACGTGCTTTCTTTCTTGGGATTGGTTGGCCAGAGTTCGAGTACCGATTCACTGACTAAAGCAAGAGAGGCTAGGTTTATTCTCAATGTATTTTTGCCATCATCTCTCTTCAAGAATATTCTGGATAGTTTCCCCCGTATCACCTTTTCCCGCTACTCCCTTTATTCTATTATCCTCAGTAATATTGTTCCATACACCAAGAGGCAGAAATTAAACCAGAGGATATCACACTTAGTGTCTTTTATCTAATTACCACACAGTTTAAAAGACAGTTCAATTTGCATAATAAATTAGCAACATAAGCACCCAAACAGCATGAGGAAATACAATACAATATCAAACTTATAAACACATGGAGTTATTATAGAAAGCCCTTGAGATCAAACCAGGGTCTTCAATATCTTTATTTGAACTTCCTGCCCCCCCAGCACAAGAATATGCCTAGTTTATTATTATTACTATTTCTAACTATTAAACCGATGCGCTACTTGCGCTATACTTGAGTAAAAATATAAAAAAAATTTTTTATAAAGAATCCAAACAAAAGAAAATAAATATTTTTTTCACATTAATAAAACACAAAGAGACGTAAATAATAGTTTTAAAGAAACTTTATTTAAAAATGGGAAATTTACGACACAGGCATATACAATCATAAGACATTCATCTTTACAAAGCGTTTGAGAAACCTCTAGTATAGTCACCCCATAGCCCCAGAGATGTGTCTGGGAAGGGGCGTGGGGTTGGAGGTGGTATCCCCGAAGATGGGGCCTCATAGCCCCAGCAGTTCCGTAAATCCATCTAAGGGGCTGTAAGGGGGTGAACTTTTCAACTTCTGGTAAAAACGGTTTTAATTTTAGTAGTGATTGTACATCTTCAGGTCTACATATTGCTTTTAAAGTCGTCATTTGTCATATTATACCCAAAAAATAGGTCGATATTAGGTCAAACAAGAATACGCTCTCGTATTAAAGAGATAGATGAACACGCATGACTGTCATTTTATGTTTTTGTATTGAAATGCCTACATATAGTTCATATGTTTCACGAACTGATACTGAAATCAAATATCGACAGAGGGATATGTCTACAGATAGTTCATATGTTTCACGAAATGATACTGAACTCAAAATATCGGCAGAGGGATATGTCTACAGATAGCTCATATGTTTCACGAATTGATAATGAACTCAAAATATCGGTAAAGTGATATGTTTACAGATAGTTCATATGTTTCACGAACTGATACTGAAATCAAATATCGGCAGATAGATATGGACCCGGGAATCGATCCTGGTTAGTTCTCATTTAATTGAATTTGTTTACTAGTGTATTTTCTCTTTATTATTCCATTTTTACTTTCTCATCTAAAGAGAAAGTATTGTAAGCATGACAATTTTAGGTCTTGAAATTATGATGTCCCAGAACCCAAAAAATTGGATGTTAGAATTTTGTTTGTCGGTCCTTGGAGGTTCGGCCCAAACAGGTTGATGAAGTGTATTGCAAAATTGAAATCAAAGGTTATATTATCACGCCATGGGACAGTTTTAAAATTTATATTCTATACCTTAAATTAAAGGTAGTCTACTAATGATCGATTTTCAAAAAATCTTGATTTTTCTAAAGTAGCTCGAACAATAAAATTAGTTTTAATCCAAATTTTGAAAATTCATTTTATGGTTTTGTCTAATATTTAAATTTTGTAAGTGTTTTATAGGTTATATAAAAATATATGTTTGTTTTTATACAAACAAATAATTTAAATATAGTCTATTTATATATGATTTTTTTAAATGTTGTCACCGACTAGAAAATACTTTATGTGAAAGTATGACTACACTTTTATACTGTCATCGTAAACAGCCCCGTATTTCCATTTTAAATACTCCCGGTGCTAGGTTTGTATAGGTGATTCGTGGTATTTAGTGTTGTCCTAGGTTAGTTACATCGGTAAGAGGTGTGCCAACATATCTGTGTACAGTTGTCGCCGAGGTGAGTGGCCAGCTCGCAAGTTACCACATTTATTTGAATATTATGTAAGACTCACGTGCGCTGTATAACGCTGTGTAACCTTAACAACAGTTAACATAATTATTACTTTACATCATTTTTTGAATATAAGAGCTGTTCTGAATGTAGAGTTAGGTCCCTGCTTGTACCATTAGTGGTACAGAACTAGATGGTAATTATATTAGGCTATGAATATAACCGCTTCAAGTATCAAATTGATACAGTGAAAAAATAACATCTGGATATGGAACACAGGATTTTGACGCTGAGCTATCCAAGCCTTGGCTCAGACTTAGGATCAATCATTACCCACAAGGCCGAGTCTGTGATGAACTTATGGAAATCATCGGCTATCGTGCCAAGAGTGAAGAATGACCCTGATCACAGGACGAATCCTGGATAGCTCAGTGATCAGAGCATTGACGTGCAGAGTCAAGGGTCCCGAATTCGAGTCCCGTGTCCAAATGTAATTTTTAAAATATACCTATGTATAAAATATATGTGTATAGATGTATAAATACATTTAAATGCATTAAAACTGTTTTAGGTTTCCAATGTTTTAATTTATGTCCACAGATAATTTTTCTTCTTCAGGTATATTTGACGAAATGCGACAGCTCGTCAGTGTGTTGGAAAACGATCTAGTTTCTCGTGTATGAAGCATCACAAGACGCATTTTGGTCGTGAGGTCTCATATTGATGATGGATCAGTTCCAAGTTCTGGAAAAGTTTGGTCTTGGGACTAATATTTCAGTTCTAGGTTCCTAATTTCACCAAATTACCAAAGCTAAATATAGAGCCATTTACTCAATGTTTCATTACCTACCCTTGGAGTAGCATAGTAGCACGACTTCGGTTCTCTGGCGTCAGAACTATCGAGTAGAGTGCTTCTTAGTGGGAATTCTTATTTTAAGAGTTAAACCTTGAAAGGTCGGGGAAGGAGCGGGATAGATGAGTCACGATTTGTAGAGTTTACAAGGATGTCAACCGTGACCTTTGATTATATTCTCAGTAAAGTCCTGGATGTTTTGGAAAAGCAAGCCACAAACTGGAGAAAACTTGTGTTCTGGCAAATACTTTGTCGATCAGGTGCTAGACGTCCATTTTGTCGCGTCGCTCTGCCTCAAGTCTCTGTCTGTCTGTTATGACTTTATAAGCTATGTATTACTACTATCACTGCCTGTCTGTTATGACTCACAAACTATGTATTACTACTATCACTGCCTATATGTTATGACTTATAAGCTATGTATTATTACTATCACTGCCTGTATGTTATGACTCACAATCTATGCATTATTATCATCGCTGTCTGTCTGTTATGAACTCACAAACTATGTATTATTATTAAAACTGTCTGTGTGCTCTTATCCTCAGTCATAATATAAAATATTAATTAAATATGTTTTTATTATTACATTAGTGTGAGGATATTTCCTGCCAAGTAGGTGGTGCACTTAAGTTTTAGGTTAACTTAATGATCAACGATTGGTCAAACCCAAAGTTTGGTGTCTAGAATATATCAGGTTTCGTAACATAATTTGGTGCATTTAAATTGCACATACATACACAGACACATTTCTCGCAGTATGGCGTAAATGTCGGTCAACCGTCTCACTCCCGCTTGGAGAACACTGGACAGGTCAGCTCACTTGTACACTCTGGTCTACTTAGTCCTAGACCTCTTGGACACAGTGTTCAAGATTAACGTCCCATCGATAAGCTATATTTTCCCTCAGATTATTTCCGTATGACGGAATTATTAACACTTGCATTGGTGGGCACGTTGACTTAGTGTCAGTCTCATTTAGTTTGTAATTATTATTTCACTAATAATAATAGGGGTAGTGTAGATACACATTATCTGGAATGATCACTATCTGTCGAGTTAGATATATAAAATAATATTAAAAACATGTTTTAATAAAAGCTACCCTCGAACTTCCCTCGGAGTTGATTAGATGTTAAGCAGGTTAGTAAAGACCTCCTGCCACTTCGCCAAATTAGAGCAACTCCTCGGAGTTGAATTAGATGCTACAGTAGGCTAGTAAAGACCTCCTGCCATTTCGTCAAATTAGAGCAACTCCTCGGAGATAATTAGATGTTATAACAGGTTAGTAGAGACCTCCTGCCATTTCGCCAAATTAGAGCAACTCCTCGGAGTTGATTAGATGCTACAGCAGGTTAGTAAAGACCTCCTGCCGTTTCGCCAAATTAGAGCAACTCCTCGGAGTTGATTAGA
The DNA here is from genome assembly GCA_902151455.1 of Timema bartmani. Classification (NCBI taxonomy): domain Eukaryota; kingdom Metazoa; phylum Arthropoda; class Insecta; order Phasmatodea; family Timematidae; genus Timema; species Timema bartmani. The sequence continues at coordinate 52,638 of CABFWB010004468.1, forward strand.
TGTTACAGCAGGTTAGTAGAGACCTCCTGCCATTTCGCCAAATTAGAGCAACTCCTCGGAGTTGATTAGATGTTACAGCAGGTTAGTAAAGACCTCCTGCCATTTCGCCAAATTAGAGCAACTCCTCGGAGTTGATTAGATGCTACAGCAGGTTAGTAAAGACCTCCTGCCATTTCGCTAAATTAGAGCAACTAAACTGCATTACATCGACTGTACGGTTCTTTAGAAAAAACTCGTCTACATGATCATTTTAGTAACAATTATAAAACAATTATAAAATATGTTTGTAACAATTGGCTTCAGGCTCTAAACCGGATTTACATTTGTTATTACATTTATTAACTTTATTAATTGCGCACTTTCTAAAACAAGGATCTTTAATCAGATGAATTACAAACTAGCTTAATCTAGGGCAGTGAATCCTGGTTGTAAGATGAGCTCTTACCATACCTTTTAATATTATTTTATTAGTTTTTTTAAATGATTACATTTAACACGAAGGAGTTTGACGCCTTAGCTCAGTAGATTAAACGTCTGACTACCTAGCTAAGAGCCCCGGTTCGATTGCCAGAATGGCTGAAAAATTTATCATTTATTAAATTGTTTTATTTTCCTTTCACATTGATGAATTAACGGCCAGGTGTATAACTGTTGTGTCTGCTATGGATCTAAGCTATTTTATATGTCGTGTGCTGATATAATCACTCGGTATTGAAAGCGTGTGTTAAATACCACACAAGGGGTAAGGATAAGAACGAAGTGCACTTTCTAAACAAAAAACAACTTTTATAAATAACCGTTTTGATTGAATTAATCACATTTCTAGAAAGGTGCGGAACAAATTAAAACCCTTAATTGATCACATTCCTCCCCAAGAAACAAGAATCCAATATTAGGTTGATTTTTTAAACGCAAATATTTATAAATAAACAAATGGTCAAGACCTTGAGGAAAAGATATAATTTTCCTTTTTATCATATTTTGATTAAATAATATGAGATTCAATGTTTTACAAATCATAATTTTAAATAGATCACAACAAAACCAGTATTTTGGAGCAGCCTGTATAAAGGGTGTGGCTTTGTAAACGTGCAAGCACCATGTAAAGTACATGATTCAGATAAACTGTATAGTCTTTTCACAAAAAATATAGAAACCTTAACTACTCTCATCTGTACTGTACATTTTTAAAATGTATAGTTAATGATTATTTAATTTGCCAACACAAACGCCTAGATAGATGGCAAACTTATTTCTGTAGTCAATGGTGAAGATGAGCATTTTATTAACTACTAGCGGACCCGACAGACGTTGTCCTGCTGAACGTTGGCTTTTCGTTTGGGCGGCATAATTGATTTCGATAATAAAACAAATACTATGTAATCATCACAATTAAAAATTCACTATTAACTCCAATTAGAGAGTAACACAAATATTACAAATTCAGTGTTTGTCAAGACAACATACAAAATAAAACATCTTTTCATTTTTGGCATTTCGCCCACAACTCCACAAATATCAGCTGTATCGAAAAACAAACATAACTATGAATTATTCTCAGAAGTTCAATTATTCATGAACTTTTCAGAAGGTTTTAACGGTCAATTATTGATGAACTTATGATTTTTTTTAATGGTCAATTATTAATATTATATTCATTATTATAAATATTGGGGTGGAGGTGGTGAGGGGGGGGGGTGAAATTTTTAGGTTACATGTTCTGATATGCAAAAAATCTAAAAAAAAATTCCCCCAAAAAAATTCCCTTAAAAATACAAAAAAATCCTATAGCCCGATTGCAGCGCCACCTACCTGGTCCAATTGTGAATCCAAACCATCCACGGACCCACTCAAACACACACACAAAATTTCATCAAAATCGGTCCAGCCGTTTAGGAGGAGTTCAGTGACATACACACGTACAGAAGAATTATATATATTATGATTATCATTGAATTCTTGTCAATTATCCTGTGACCTCCACCACACTTTACACAAAACCTAAAACTCTTACGTACATTAATTCGTTGTCTTTTGAAGAAAATAAAAAATATTTCAAGTTATACAAAAAGAGGTAAATAAATATTTGTCTTATAATAAGTTTTCTATTCATAAATTGGGTCACATTCTCTTTTTCAACAATCCGAATCTAACAATTTATTTCTAAAATCGAAGGAAAATTCGGGTTCTCTATTCCTTAAACATGTAAAGTACTTTTTGTTTGGAAGTTATAAAATTTAAAATATTATCACTTAATATGGATTTTTTTTCCTTAGGAAATCTAAAATCGTCGGAAAAACGAATATCTTGATAAACCATTTGGTGACAATGCATATTGATTTATTTGCTTGTTTCGTAGCTAAATGCTCCATGAAGAGAAAAGAGGATATTTTGAGGAAATAATACAATAGTGTACTTATTTTGTGATTTAATTTTTTCTAATTTTACTTTCTCATATCAGGAGAAAGTATTGAGATCGTTAAAATATCGATTTCGAGATTATGGCTAATTTTTACCTTTTATCTGAACACGAACCCAAAAAGTGTAGGCCTGTTTTACAATTCTGTCTGTCCCCATGTCTGTCTGTCTAGCTCCCCCTGGCCAAGGATCTGAAACGGTTTGATGGGTGTTGTTCCAACTTGATAGACCTATATAGATTTTATAAGGCTATACCACAAAAAAAAAATTCTATCCTAGATCTTCAATAATTAAGTGTAGCTTATTGATGAGTATTTTTTTTTTAATTTCGAATTTTTCGAGAGGGGCTTCAACGATTTTGTTTGAAAGGCATATCTAAAATTTATTTGACATGAACAAACAACACTGTATAATTGGTTTTTTTTTGTAAAAATTCGTTGAAGGGTGGTTTACTGATGACTGATTTTTCAAAAAGCTCAGATATTTCCAAATGGGTATCTTAATAGTGTTTGACACGACAAATAACCCTGTATTTTTTGTTTTAGGTAAAAATTCGATTAAGGGTATTTTACTGGGGAGTAATTCTTGAAACGTTGAATAATTTATAATAGCTATAACGATTTTGCCTAAAAGTGGCCTATATATGGAGAGTGTTTGACATGAACAACACAAATAATAAAGCTGCATACTTGTTTTGGGAAGAAAATTTGGCTACGAATAGTTTACTGATCAAGTTTTTTATTTTAATTTAAATATTTTAAAAATGGCTTTAGCAATTTGGTAAAAAAAAAATTGGTATCTGGAGACTATTTAACATGCTAATTATAATGTATCTTTATTTATATAGAATTAATTAATTTAATGGTAGTTTATTTACACTAAATTATAGAAAATTTTAATGTTTAGGAATTTTACCTAGAATATTGAATTCAAAATGGAAAATTTGTGAATAGATTTTCATTATAAACAAGAATACGTTTTTATTTTTACAAGTAACAAATAACTTGAATGTAGTTACAAATAAATAGTTTTTTTAATTTAGTTTTCTTAAACATATTTTAACAACTTGGTTTTAAATTAGTGATTATTGTGATTAATAAGATGATGTGTTTGTTTTTATGAGTACATTTTATGTAAGGGCAGTTTACTAAAAACCTATTTTTGAAAATTTTCTTTGAGGCTATAATACACAATATGAGAAAGTTTGTGTGATTGTGTCGTACCATTTATCTATCTAAAGGAAACTAAAACGTGTTTTATCAATAACATATTTATTTACTCTTTGGCATTAGGAACTCAAAAGTTCATTGCCGCACTAGCAGAAGTATGTCAACTATACCTATCTTGAGCTACTGCCTGCTCCCTGGACTCCTAGAACAGCCTGCTCCCTAGATTCCTAGAACAACCTGCTCCCTAGACTTCTAGAACCTGCTCCCTAGACTCTTAGAACAACTTGCTCCCTAGACTCCTAGAACCTGCTCCCTAGACTCCTAGAACAACTTGCTCCCTAGACTCCTAGAATAGCCTGCTCCGTGAGACACATACCGCCCGGGGACCAAACAAACATTAGTTTATATTCAACGTGCACTTTCTAAAAGCAGGCATACAGCAGCAGACTAGTTTACTCTAGTATAGCAACACCAGCTAGTACTACCTACCATCAGCAATGATCACGAGGGTATGAGGTGTTAGACAAGCTGGTGACTGGAATGTCGGGGTTTGAATCCTGGCCGCATTCACCGTGGGGTGTTCTCAAGATGGTAATCGAATAGTTGAAGGCGTCATTCTCACTATATAGTAGACTGCCAATAATGGGGAGATCAAGGTTCGAATCCCGGTCGGTTTTACTGAGGTTTTTCCCCTAAACGGTTTTCCACTCTCCCTCTACGTCAATGAGGATACATTTCCTCTAAATTCAACCTTCCTTATCCCTAACACATTAACGTAATTAGCACACATGCCTATAATCCTAATGGGTGAAAAAATAACTAAGAATCTCGTTTTACTTCCACGCTAATGCGGGTACAATTTCTACAGCTACCTTCCCTCTCCCTTACCACCTAGGCTAGTAGCCCTCGTGTTGTAAGTACAACAACCAACAGTCAACACTTATAATCACGGAGTCTAAGGAGCCAAGCTCACAATAGACTGTAACCCGATGAACGTGAGGTGAAAGTTCGAGTCTTAGAGGGTTGGTAGGTTTCCACATATCATCATTTATCAATGTGTTTTCCCATAATCTCTCCACGCCAACGCAGGTGTATTTCCTTTATTTACATTCCTCAATGACATCACTTAGACTAAGGCAATAACCACGGTGATAAATATAGACCTACTGATGAAACAAGAGTGATAAATCCGACTGAGATTCGAGCACTGACCTTCGCGATATTGTCAACCCAGTATGTTATGAGCCTGACGCCCAATATCTCGTGATCACCTGTGTGCAATATTCACATGATATCAACCCTAATCATTCGCCGACCCTAGAATTATTTTTGACAAGTCTGAAACCATATCTCAGTCTGTAGAACTTTTATCTAATGAAACAAAGGTTCAAATCCTACCGAGGGTCAAGATGTAAACCATAAATTGTTGTATGGGCCCCATTCAATTGCGACAAGTGAAAAATTAATGGTATGAGGTTTGGTTGTAGTGTTTTTCGTAGAATTAAACTAGGATAAGCCACCACAGGCCCGTACAGAAATTAAAGACACAAAAAATTTCCCGTGCTCTGAGTTTTTTCCATGTTTATTATATTCCTTGCGTCTTAATATCCGTACATGCAATTAGCATATTTGTACTAATGAGTGATGATGCCAGAATGAAAACGGTGGAATTTTGGGTAAATTCACAATCACTTGCGTGGTGGGTACCAGGACTCGAACCATGACCTCACTGCCACAGCCTCGTCTCGCCATCTTGAGAGCTGTCGAGTTGGACGGTTGTGGAGACGGGGTCCAAACCCAGCCCCCGTTGTTTTTATAGTTCCACGAGGCTGTCCAGTGACGTGATCTGTGCCAGTGAAAGTTGATCAGCCACCACTTCTTGTCCGTGTTGCTCGTTGCTGAGTTGCAGGGGCAGTTTTTTTTTATAAATATGGTATTATCATCGTTACTTGCCTTATCTTCAGCAACACCTAGGTACTGAATCGTTTCATGTGGACCTAGATAGCCTAATGTATTGTGCCAAACAGACCTAAAGTCTGTTCACCATAGGAATTGTTTTCTGAAAGGCCTTTTTTCCTACCAGAAATCTATTATATAGTAGGATATTGGTAAGGAAAAAAGACCTTTCAGAGAGTAATTCCTACCGTGAATGGTGTTTAGGTAAAATATTGTCCCAAGCAGGCCTAGATAGTGGAATGTTCCAAGCAGGCCTATGTAGTGGAATGTCCTAATCAGGCCTAGGTATTGGAATTTCCCAATAATAATAATAACAATAATAATAGACCGTTAACTTGTTAATTAAATAGACAGAAGATTCACCAACTTGAGTGTTATATTTGGCTTTTTCACGCACATTGTTTATTTTAGGTTTCATACTTAAGGCTTGTATGGATGACATTGGAAATATTTGAAAAAAACCAACTTAAAACTAGGCTCTTGTATGGATAAGCCTCATACCTCAACTGAATTAAGCCAAAATCCCTTTGCAAGTTTTACTGATCATTTTAATCGTTTAATAAAATGTGCAACTAGATTTATAGCCATTTACCAAAACTGTACTTTTAGGCAAATAGATAATAAAAGTGCATTATATCAGAAACGAAACCAAAATGTTATCTAACTACCCCCAATAACAGCAAAGCATTCATGTTGTAAGTCATGAGTGACTA
>CABFWB010004469.1:2031-37289 GCA_902151455.1 Timema bartmani
CTCTTTAAACTCTGAACTGCGCATGCACGACAAGGCCGTAGCCAGGGAGTGGGGTTTAGGGGTTAACCCCCCCACCCCCCAAAAGGTTTATAATAAAAAATTAAGTTGTCCTTATTTACGGTTTAGACAAAACAAGAAAATACGAGTAAATAGGTATTCTAATGTTTAAGTACACTTAAAAATATAGTTTGTTATTCTAATTCAGGCAACAAAGCTTTGTAGACTATGACAAAATATTGACAAAGAAAATAATGAAGTATTAGGAAATCTGGGGATAGCAGTGTAAGAATGGTAGTTCCAATAACACATTGCATATAAGTCACCAAATAAATATGAATGAAAGGATGGGATAGCATAGGAGGAAAGAGGGTCCAGCTTCAACCCCTAAACAGCTTGAAGTTAGCTATAAAAGTGAAAGTCTTCAATACATTTGGTCAAGTTGTAAATACCTTTACTTGAAAAGTGTACTAATTTAGGACTATGAAGCGAAGCGAGATGAAGAGAGAGGCAGGTTAACTGAACCATTTCTCTAAGCACACATTTTTAAACCTCTAAATTTATTAGAGAAAAATGAAATCATGGTGGCAGAACCTTATTTTGTAGGGGGGAGGGGTCAATTAACCAAAAAGGGATTTTGAGGGACTTGCCCCTTTCCTCTCCTCCTCCAGCCTAAAGAGTTCCGGGGGCCCTCTCCCGACAAACGTTTGACAATTGGACTCCTTAAAACTATTGGCGTGGTCTTAGAATTAAAAAAAAAAAATTAAACCCCTATAGAATCTGCTATCTCATCTATTTATTTTTGATATTTTTATTCCTCTAAACGATATTTAAAATGGTCCTCACATGATTTTTTAACTTTTAATTCAATCAATGCCTTTAGATTTAGACATTATTTGCATTTTTTTTTATCGTATCCTTTTTATTTTTGGCACGCATCTTAGTACACGTTTGGTTTATACACCTATTTACGAATTACGATAGTGTATTAGAGATTACGAAGGTTGAATTTAGGGAAGTGTTCTCAAATTTGAGTGGAGGGAGAGTGGAAAACCACCCTCAGTACACCCGACTGGGCTCAATCCCCAATCTCCCCGTCTTCGACAGTCTACTCTACTGATAGAGTAGTGCCTTAGACCATGTGGCCACCGAAGCGGACCACATCATTTTCGAACACATAAGAGGGGAGTGAAATAAATCTAGAGGGGGCAAAAATGACTACCCCCTTGAAACTCCACTTACCCCTAAAGTCCCACTCTCCGGTTCTGCCACCACTGGGTAGGTAATGGGTATGCTTTTATTTAATAAGTGCTCAATATACATTTTCAAACTTGTTGGAAGGATTCGCTGTGTTCATTTTCTAATTATTAAAGAAATTTAAAGCACTTAATCTATTTAATCCCTACCCTTGATAATTTCAATACAAACTAGCTTTAGATAGCCTTTAGAGGCATTTAATATTAGTAATTTTTGTTTGGCTATCTGTGGTCGTTGCTCCCTGAAATGTTGGCCTGGCTATGGCCTTGTTGCTCGGCATTTCGTGATGTATATTGAGAGCGCGAGAAAAGGAAGGTTTGTTACCTCTCTGGAGTGTGGTTGGGATGTGCGGTTACAGGTGTGAGGGAACCAACGAGCACAATACAGACATTTCCTCCACTGCTCAAAGTCACTTTGTGTCCAGAGTTGGCTATTTTTAAATACATTTCCCTTCTTGTCTATTAGCTCCCATCTAATTTAATATAATATATCTATAAATTTTTATCACCCTTGATTGACAAACATTTACAACACTTAATTATGTTTTGGTTTGAGTGAATTCTTGAAAATATTTAGATTTAAAAATGTAAATTACACAGTTTTTATACACCTTACTCCCTTCCTCTGTCATCAAAACTTCTGATCACTTTCTCAGTCATTTCTAAGAAAATAAATGGCTGAAACTCTGTACATATTCTTAAATTGCGTGACAATGCATACTATTAAAATTTGAGCTAAATCTCTAACGCAGTGTATCATCCAGCCATTGCCATTCTGGATTGATACTTGACACGGATTTGGAGCTAACCTTATCTGTTAATACGGGTACATATTGTATTTAAGTTTACTTAACAAAAAAATAAACAAGTTTTTCAAAAACATACCTATGCCGATAAAATATATGTTGTGGCATCTGCCCCTGCAACATAAAGAAAGTATACAAGCGCGACTTAAATGAGCTTGACGGGCTACTCGGGGGGGAGCTAATGAGGGGAGGTATTTTATGTTGGAGTGTGTGCCACAACTCTAATTGAATCAGCATAACCTATATTTTTGAAAAAAAAAAAAATGTTTTTACACACGTTCTGAAAATACAAAATTAGTTGTATAGGTAAAAAAAAATTTGAGGAAAGAGGTGTTTTATTGTGTAAATATCTGATAGCAATTTCTAAGAGATCACACTCCTCGCCAGTGGGGAAAAGTGAGTGTGTCTATATATTTGTGGAATGGACTTATCATTATGCTACAAGTATATATTAATATAGCATTTGCTGAATACACAAGTGTTACTGACGTATTTATCGTTGTATCTTTAATCGTGATTTGTATATCGACCAGAAACATGAGTCACTCTTAGTGACAACTTCCGTGACAAGTATACAAAATAATTGAAGTACAAGAAAAGTCTTACTCATTAAAATAAGTCATATTACAGTTCGTGTGTTGTGCAGCTTCAGTTTTATTTTACAAAAACATGTCAATAAATAAGGCAGTGTATTAAAACTGTATGTAATATATATACAAATATTTACAATAGCAGCTACAGGCTTGAGAATATACAAATAAAAAACATTAAATATTTTACTTCGGTATTCAAACGTAGTCGTGTTAATTTAACATTATATAGTACTCATTATTTTTGGTTATTAATTATTAATTAATATTAATACAAAAAATATTGTCAAACAGAACAATCAGTTTTATAATACGTCACTTTTCTGTGGGTAGGGGTGCTTGTCCCTGAAAATTCAACATTCTTAATCATTAACCCTACCTTAACATCAATTGTACCAGTATATTGAGTTAAATATATTTCTAAATAGAAAATTTTCAAATAAAATTAATCAATTACAAGAATACTTTTACAACATGAAGTTAAGATGAAGAAATTCTTTACAATTTTAAATATATTATTCATTTACACACTATATTTAAATCCTGGATGTGTTTTACAAGATGGATTATTATCAATCATATAAAAGTTGAATATGTTTTCAGATCATTAAAACAAATTATTAATCATTTAACAGTTTTTGTGGCAAATATTTTATCATAATGTCAAAATCCACAATTTGGTAAATCTATCGGCATTGCAACACAACCAAAATAAATTTTATTTTTACAATGCAAAAGTTTTAGTAGTTTTATTTGCTAATTTGTACAGATACATCTAAAATACTGAATACCTCTTAAAATATATTAATTCTTTGTTCAAGTATAGGGATTATTACTTAACTTATTTTGCCCACTTTGTTTTTTTAAGAAATAATTAAAATATTCATTTTTCTATACCATTTAATTGAATATCTGTCAACTCTTGACATTACTCATTGTTTGATGAAACAAATTCTAAAATTGTGCTACCTATAAAATTGTTATTTAACCTATATACATTTTCTAACGAGATTGGGCAACGTATGAATCTAAGCTTGTATGGATTTACCAATTTAGTAGGATTAGCCATGGGAGAGAGTTATAGTATTTGATGCCGGGATCACGAGCCACTCATCGTTAACTAACGTAAAGAAACATAGTGAGTGATCAGAATGCATTACAAGTAAAGGTAACATAACGTAAATAACGGCGCTTTCTTGCTCTCCACATGACTGGCTGGCAGAAACACAAAGTACTCTCCAAATAACGTGAAAGTTCTCCCCGAGACAACTTTTATGATAAGTTAATGTCACGTAAGCGTTACGTTAAGTGCGTAGTGATGGCTTCCATTTAAAAACATGAGAATCGTTAAGCTACGTCAAGTGAGCATTAAGTTGAACGTGATCCTGGCATCAAATACTATTTTTCTTTCTCCCATTGTTTCCTATTTCGTACAATTTAAACAATGCAATGTTGGGAAAAAATAAATTAATATAAGTGTTACAAAATAGTGCTCTCTAAAGCTTACCGCACACCTAATCGGATCGGAACTCTCGGAATCGTAACTCTACGAACGGAAACGAGTTTTATCCGCACACTTGTTCGGAATTTTTGCTAGCCGGAAGTAATGAGCCAAAGAGGGCACATATTGAATTGAATATGAGTAATAGCAGTAGTGAATAAGAATGTGTGTATGTTATTTCTACTTAGGATTATTTATTATCCCTGTTGTGATAAACCCGTTTCAAGGAAATAGTTGCTACTATTACTATTAGCACCGCGTCTTACTACCCGTTCGGGTTATACGCGCTTACGCTATTGTGATATGGTAGGGTGATTTAGAGATGAAGTGGAGTACCTAAAGTTTAGCGTGGAATCCGAACCATGATGGAGGCCTAGCATTCCAAACATTCGCAAGTTGTAATTAATACATGTCTTGTCAGAGGTGAAGGAAGGGTTTGGCAATCAGATAAATCTGTGCCAGGACCGAGGATTGAACCCTGGACCCCCAGCACAGAGGTCTGACACCTTACCCCTAGACCGCCAGGTCACCAAGAAAATAGTTAATGCACGTGCAGAACAAGCAGAACACATGCTACTCTCGATACAAAGAAATGTGTTCTAAAAAAAGGACACAAAATAATTAAAGTGTTATGAATCTGACTAGATGGTTAGAGCCAAACAAAGCCTCCAATAAATTAACACTACTAAAATTATGAAACAACCTCTACCTCCACTAACTGGCACAAATTGTAATTAAGATAGTTCATAATATAATTTACTAATTACTTTAAACTTTAAAGTATTAATTCATAATAAATGAAAGATGGACAGTATGATAATGTTTACAAAGTGCGACATTTTACTTAAGAGTTTCCTTTAAAATTTCAGCAATTTTCACCCACACATTTTCCCTCATAGCTCTGTCACAATAATGGTTATTACCAATGTCATAAACCACAGCGTATAGTTGATCCAAAGTGATTAATTTTTCATCCAAAGACATGTTTAACTAAACAATAATCACCGGCGAAGAGGAAGCGAAAACCAACAGGTTGTATTGCAGAGCGTAGACGTGAGTGGGTGTAGAGAATGATGCTAAACCTGAGGACGCGCATGCGCATAGCTTCGGAACAGCTCTGGAACCCATCAAAATACTCCCTCCATGGCAAACCGATTCGTTCCGTTCCGATTGTACATAAAGTTTCCGATCCGATCCGAGTAAGTGTGCGGGCCTCCATTGAAATGCATGTAATAAATAATTTCCAACGTATTCCGTTCTGATCGTTCCGTTCCGATCCGATTAGGTTTGCGACAATCTTTACAGCTTTATGGTAGTTAAAACTAAAATAGTTAAACCAAAAACCAAACCGTTTAGTTTTATTAGAAGAGATTTATAAATAATGGACCCTACACGTTTCGTTAGCTCTCAAATTTTAAGTTCAATGGGAGCATACGAGATTTTACTGCTTCCTTTGGGCTCAAAATGAAACTCGTAAAAATGATTAGTCTTTAAATAAAAGAATACATAGGCCCTATTGAAACTTGACAGATAAAACAAAAATGTCTGTGAAGGAAGTGATAACTATTACCAGACAAACCCAAATACCTTCATTATTTTGTGATTTTATTTAACAATAATAAATAATTGGTATTTGGAATTAATGCCACCATTTATGCCACAAATGAAAGTAAAAAAATCCATGTACGAAACTATAAAGAGTTTTCGTCACTGTAAAATTTTACGTTCGTTTAGAAAACTGCACTTTAGATAAATGGATTGGTGTGATAAGCTAAAACGAGACAAGTCTTTCGTGATTGTATCTATGTACCCAGGGTTGGTTCTAAGGGAGTTGAAATCTCCTCGAAATTATGATTAGTAATTTATTTTGGCTATCCTTACTAAACGGAGTCTCATATAATTCATAGCAACAACCCCAAATATGTTTAAAAAAAACTTTAAATTATTTTAAGAGGAACTAAATTATAACTTCACCACGAATAACCGCAGATAGATGGCGTCAATTTAGTAAAACTATAAATACAGTAAACGTTTGTCGATGTTGGCTAATCTGCAATATTTTGTTTAAGAATATTTAAAATGTTTTCAAGGCGCAAAAAAGGTATAGTAAGTAAGTTTATGCTAGGAAGAACAACAGTTCAAAGCTACAAAACTTAGACCATTTTCATTCATTCATATGTCAAAACATGTGATTTGGAGATGTCTCTTTTAATAATGTTAATACGTTTAAATAAAACTTTGATAGAGTAAAATGTTACCAATATTGAAGAAACAAAAGGTTTTCCTTTCATAATTGTTCTTTCAATATGAACCCTAATTTATAATATAAGATTTATGTACCCCTGCCATTCTAAGCCATGTTAAAGGGTCTACCTTACAAAATGCTAAGATGCGTTGTACACGTTATGAAATTCCGTGTTATTTACTGAGTGGTTTGTTATTTCAAATTATGGCTCACGCCTAAATGGAAATTAAAGGTTTGTATGTCGTTATAGTACCAACAACTTTCATACCTTAATTTTATTTAATCAATGGGTAGAGTTGGCTCTTTTTCGACGACGTTTAACGTGAAATGTCGCAATGCTAATATCAAAGGAAATGTTAAAAAAAATATTATAGATTAAGCTTTCTTCAAAACAAATCAAGTGATTAAAAGGGTTACAGCATTTTTTTAAAACCCAGTTGAACTGGCATTCACATAATCAATAACGCAATGTGAGGATAATCTGCTTCAAGAAAGCGGTGCCCTTAAGATAATCATAGCATTATCTAAACTAGACCTACTAAATTGTTTTTACTTTATGAAGGAATCCAAATAAACTTTTATGGTTTACTTCTGCTTGATACACTTGAGGTGTTATTTTGTTCAGCGACGACCGATGGAGTTTAACTGTCGGGTTATCTAACGTGGCGCCTAGTTATCGCCAAGAGAATTGGGGCAAGATTACAACTTTACTTCAAGATAGCCATAGTACGATATCGCTCATAAAAAAATAAAATTAATCCCACCTCATTGGTTGATGATAAACAATGATCGAATGTTCTTATTTTTCGCTCCAGCTAAGCACTATTTAACATTATATACGTTTGTCAAAATAATTTTGTACTACTAGGTATTTTATTTTATTTATTAACACCACGTCTTACTAGGTACCTGTTTGGGTTATACGCCTATGTACTAATTACACTAATGGTTTAGGAATTAGGAAGGTTTAATTGAGATGAAGTATACCCAAATTTGTGTGGAAGAAGAGTGGAAAACCACCCTCAGTGCATCAGACCGGAATCTAACCCCAATCTCCCCGTCTTCGGCAGTCTAGTCTAACATGAGAATAGCGCGTTAGACCACGTGGCCACCGAAGCGGGTTACTCTTAGCTATTCACAATTTCGATTAAGAGCGCATCTTACCTCAAGAATAACGTAAAACCCAGGTAGGTAATACAGCCTTAACCTGACATTGCATCGTGTCGGTTTTCTGTATTTAACTTAAAAAAAAATAGCGGAGATGATATTAGTTAGTCAGTTTAGCAATATTTTTTTAGTACAAGGTTGAAAAATTGTGTTTTTAAAATAAAAAAGTTATAAAAACTTATCGCAATCTCGTTGTTGTCAAGTGAAGAATGTAGAAAATTCAGGCTTCGATATAATTCCAAGTTCTAGCGTAATAACCTATATCATTTCTCGGTAACATGGGCTCTTAGGGCACCGGCTTCAGTCAACGTTATGTTAGTACCCTAGGCATGGTTTATTGAAACATCAAGTTAACCAAGATTTATCTCTACTTGTGCTTCGCACGCCACTGCTACCTGTCAGGAATAACCTAATGTTCACGCCTTCATTGGCATACCAGGTAAGACGAGGCTGAGGTGAATTCATTACAAATGGTTTACCAATCTCCCTCCGCGATTATGCGATTTCTTACGTTGTACAATAGTTTTTATCCTTACCCTATTAATGTAAATAAGCGGCTAACCGGAACGGGTAGTATGATGCAGTGGATAGAAAAAAAATGAAGGTATAAAATAGCACTCCTTATGACTTATCTGTAACCTTCCCAGTTGTAAGGGTTTGCTAATTAATTTTATGATGATGGGAAGGTAGCAGCGTGCACAAATGAAAAGTTTAGTGTGTGTTTGTTTATGGAGTTTTAGTCGTGTTGTGTGGCAGAATAAAGCTACTTTCCAGCAACGGCAATAAAGATACCTCCGCAATATTCAAGAGTCAGGTTTGTCCAGACAAGGCAAGGTTTTGGGTAAATAAAAGTGCCTCCCCACCCCCCCACCACCATCATCAGCTTTTCTCTCAACACAAGGATGTTTCCTCGCGTGAAGCCTTGACCAAATAAAACAGTGGACTTTTCACATCTGTTTCGGCACCTTAAAATGACAACGCTTCGTTACGCTTGTCCCCTCAAATACGGATTCTCATTCAATGTTTAGTTGAAAATGTGGGGTGCTAGTGAGCGCGCGTTTAGTGCATTAATTTTGCAGTTTTTATAGCATAAACATTTTTTGACCAAAATAAATCATAATCGATCATCAGTAAGCTAACCTTAATTTTAAGACTATAATCGAAATCGAAAAAATGTTTAGGCTGTAGCCCCAAGTACAGAGGGGCAAACAAAATTGGAAAATTGTACTCATTTTTTGTGTGGGGGGGAGGGGGGGACATTATATTTAAATGATTCATCTCATCTTGCGGTCCAAAATTTTTGGGACTATAATCGGTATTTAATAATAACTTGGTAGCGCATAATTGTTCACTGTGCTAACGTTTGGAAAAAAAATGTTTTAAGACGTTTTGTAAAGTCATATCATCTGAACATTTTCGTTTGTTTTGAGATCTTTGAAACTCAAAAAGTTGGCATAAAGTACAGAAAGTTGACAAAATCTTAAGCGTTGACTCGAAAGAGTGGCGCATCTAGAAATGTAGACCTACTTTGGGGAAGGAATTCAATCAACGCTGTTGCCTTAGGTGGGGTGCTAGTGAGCGCGCGTTTAGTGCATTAATTTTGCAGTTTTTATAGCATAAACATTTTTTGACCAAAATAAATCAAATATTTCTTCTATAGAAACATATAGTTTAGTTTTCTGCACATGCTAATCTCAACAGATCTTGAATATCTATTATGAGCATAGCGGCATTTGGTGACAAACTTTTTAAATAAAGAGAAAAAGTTGGCATTAAATTTCAGGACACCTTTGACAGATATTAAAGAACTGTTGAGATTAGCATGTGCAGAAAACTAAACTCTATGTTTTTATAGAAGAAATATTTGATTTATTTTGGCCAAAAAATGTGTATGCTATAAAAACTTCAAAAATGCTGCCCTAAACTCACGTTCACTAGCACCCCACCTTAATGAAATTTCGAGGGCTAGGGGGGAGGATGTCTACGGGAGTGTGGGGGAGAGGGGGCACAGTCCCCTAACCACTGGGGGCCAATAACATGTATTCATATTAAATAGCCTCTATAAGCTATTTGGAGATTTTTTTTTAACTAATGGCATTGATTTAAATAATGTAAGTGGCCTTGCATACAGTTTATCGAATATATTATTTATGTTCTTTTTTTTACAACTTCTATTTTATGTGTAAATGGTTTACCTTTTGAAAATGAAGTTATAAGTATGGTCTTAAAATGTACTATATAAATTTGACACAACCACAGTACTAAATATTTTAGTACCACCTATTTTGATTAACAATTTTATTATAATTATTTGCGCTCTTGGGGTAGGGGTCAAATACCGAGTTTGCCCCTCCCTCACCCTCTTGGGTACGCCACTGACTTTTTAATGCTATTTTTGTGCGTCACGTAACTTCAAATGACTCCTTTTTTTAGACGTGATAAAAATACTCATGAAATCAAATTCCCAGTCACCACAAAAGATCAATTATTTGATTGGACGACATAATATATGCCGTCAAGTACAAAGCTGTATTTCATTACCGGGCATGCGCAGTTGTCTGTGTGTCTTACCAAGTGGAACTTTTTAATGGCTGTAATGCAATCCAGTCCTCTAACAATGCAACGCAGCTCCTAACAATGCAGTGCAGCGTCTAACAAGTACCAGGTTCATGATTATTATTTACGAGCGCACACACAAACAAATTTATAGGTTATGTCTAATTCTATTTAAAGGCTTATTTTATTGCGCAACTGACGAATTCCAAACAAAAGTAATAAACCAAACTACATTGAGAAGGCTTATGTTTGAATGACACTTGTAGGTATGTAAAACTTTCAATTATTGAATGAAGTGTTATACATTAAATACTTACATGAAAACATTAGCGTAACTAAAACGACTAACTTGGTGGTAGCCAAACGAATCGAGCATATTATATCGTCGCTTAGTTGACAATATTTATCATATTTCTATATCAATTAAAACGAATTATCTACTCCTAAACATACGACACGTTTTCGTAATGTCTTTGTTTTAATCCTTGTTTTGTGAATATTTAATGCAAGCAACCAACCAAAATAAAATTTCTTTTAAAAATAGTTTGTGTATGTAAAAATAATGCAACCAAAAGAAACCCCCTTCAAAAATTGTTTGTAAATGTAAAAGTTAAGAGTTTAACATCATATTTTAAAAATTAATATTTATACAATTTATGTTAATTAGGCCCATGTATTTACTAATAGAAGTATCCAGAATTGCCCTTTGTAACGGCTTTCTTTGCTTCAAACAGGCAGAAAAAAAACTGTCTTTTTTTATTTCTTCCGGCCCAGTTTTTAATTAATTTAACAAAACCTAATCCAACTCTTAAAATTCAGGCTTTGTGGTGTACATGTTTGGAGCTACTAATTTTTAAATTTCAAACCTCTGCTTGCGATGGACATAGCGCATTGCTCATGTAATGATAGACAGACGTTAGTTGGCTGTTCACACATAAGTAATTGACTTGCAGTGGACATCGCTTTATGTATTGTGTATTGGTCATAACTCATAAGGTTAAAGCCTAAAGGTGAATTAATTCATGTTAAGCAAAACATTGGTATTTTTGGCAGTCATTTTGAATTACGTTTACATCAATTTATAGTAAATTGTTCTAAGGCTACTATAGGCGTCGTTAGCTATAAATATTTGGGGGTACATAACATTTTTCATTGAAAACTAATTTTATTGTTACTTTGTTTTGGTACATCGTCACAATAAAATACTTCATGCACGCAACATCTAATTACAAGAAAAAATTAAGTCAAAACCCACAAAACAAAAAATAAATGGATAAAAAATGCTATTTGGTAACAATAAAAGAAAATATAAACAATAACAAAATAAATAACATTGTTATTAGGATGGAAATGGTTCAAAAATCCTTTTTCTGAATTTAGAGCCATGAGACAAATGTAGCAGGCTTCCGAGCTTTCTTACATCAATTGAGTCCATAACAATGTCCCTAATACATAAAAAAATTCAATTCCATAACAAAACAAATAAAAAAGAACACAAAATATTAACATTACGATAAAACTGGTCCAAAAGTCCTCCTTAATTCAGACTTGGAGACAATTGTTGCAGCAACTATGCTAATATCGATTGAGTCCAAGATGTCATTGTGAACATGACAGAGGATAATGTGGTCTCTTTTGAATCGTTGTGGAACGCAAATATGACTTCTTCAGCCATCTGAGAGAACTGAAACTTCTCTCTGTCTCACAAGCCGAGCTGGGTAAAACCATCAGCAGCCGAACAAGATGCTCCACATTTGAAAACAAATTGGATTATTTCACGGAATGTTTCAAACCTTATCATTGTTTAGCTATCGAGTCGAGTCGGTTGTGAATTGAATTTTCTATTTGTAATGTATAAGTTACTTTATTCATTTATTACAGTTCAACTGAAATTTCTCATGTAAGGTAAATTATTGAATTATTGGGGGGGAGGGGGGACATTTGTGTACCCCGTTGAGTTATTGGGGGGCCGTGTCCCCCCCCGGTCCCCCCCACTAACGACGCCTATGAGGCTACCTAGAGCTAGAGTTGCCTGATGAGATTATCTTATCGCTTCCAAACTGTTGCACGGCAACTACGAGTTTCATTAAGCAGCCGCCTTGGTCAGCGAGAAAGTATCAATTGTTGTCAGGCCACACGGCTTAAAATACAATGGTCTGTGTCATTTTCTGGAACTACTTCTATATTCTGTCCAAGCTTATGCTTTATTTTGCACTTCAGCTACAACCATCCTTTGCTGTGTCAATAAGAAAGAGGGGGAAAAGAAACAGCAAAACTTCTTATCTCAAGGTAAAGAGGATAGCTCGATGTTAGTTCGCAAATATTTTAAAATTTTCTATTATGAGCCTATCAAAAAATTACTGTAGGCCTAGGTTTTAGTAGAAGGCTAAATCTAGATACCTTTGTCATAAAGCCTAGTCCCATAGTTCCGCAAATATGTTTAAAAAGTTTTTGGAAATAAGCTAATGTCACATTTTTACCTATTTTTTTCTATTATTAAACTAATATATATATAAAACCGAGGTGGATTCCTTAGTGATTTTCTAAACTGTTATTCCTGTTTCATTGTATTTTCTTAAGGGTTGTATATGCTATTTTTGCCATTGACTGCCATGCTGGTTAGTTTTAAATAATCGATAACAAATCTCAATTTTATCTTTTAAGTTTTATTGAAAAACACAAAAATAAATCTAGAACCAAAGTTGAAAAAAGATGAACAAACAGAAACATACTGCAGATGCTTTAAGAACAGTTCAAAAAGTTGGGAAAATAATAATCAGAAATTAAATAGGTTTAGAATGTTTAAAATTTAAATCTTGAAAACTCCAATGAAGACGTTCAAATAGTTTAATTAATCACGACTAATATAATGATACGTTGCTAATAATAAATACAATTATAGCTAATAATGGTCGCATACGCTCTTATTTGATTAGATTCCCTCCGTTTTAAAGGGGTCACCAACCTATCCGACGCCCACATGATAAAAGCGTAGAACAGTGTATCAAGCAGGCCGTGACTGAAATGTCAAGGTTGGCGGCGGCGGGCAAGCTCGTACGTGCGTGCAGTGGTAGTGTGAGCGATCTGGTATGCCGTGAGATCGCAAGGTCGTCCACAAAGAGAATAAAACTGAAAGCGAGCGAACTGATCTACTTGCTCAGAGCAATCATAGAGGTTATGTTACATGCTCCACTGGCGCCGGCGTTATGCTTATCATGCATCAGTCTACCTCTACTGTAGTGCTCCCACCGTAAGGACCATTTCCCGGTTAGCAGGTACTATAATGTATAAACATGACTTTTAAATAAGGATATATTTGTATGCTATCATTCTAGGATTATAAATCCTCTTTGCATAATCAAGAGTCAAGACACGTGGGAAACAATATAACATAACTTAGGTACTCGAGATATAAAAGGTTTATTTACAAGTGGGTGTTTTGAAGTATTATTTCAGTGCAAGTTTAATATTTTTGAACTTAAGAATTAGATGGGTTAATATGGGTGGGTACGGTACCTTTATGAAATATTTCAAACCAACAATGCGATTTTTTTTAGATCAGTAATATCCATATTTTTGTTACTATAGCGTATAAATTTCATTAATAAACGTGTGTATATATATTAAAAATACAACACATTGGTGTCTTGCGGCCTAGTAAGTTGAAGGGGCTGAGTTCACACACACACACACACACACACACACAAAGCCATCAACATTTTTTTCTTGGTGGATGATGTGTAGCAAATTTGTTAGAAAATATTTAACCAACCTTAAACTATTTTAATTATCTTATTGATGATAGTCAGAAAATAAAATCCAAACGAATAGTGACATATTTTGATGATTATAATTTTTCGATCAATTTTGTCAGATCATTAAATACCAGGAGAAAGAGGTGTATTCGTTAAAGTTTGGATTTTAATAATTTAAGTATAAAAATATAAATGTTAAATGATCAACAGGCAACGACGTTAGTTACTCATTCAACCACAAAGCACTTTAGTCGATACGTAGGTGGGAAAAGGGAATTGGAATAGCTGTTATTTCAGCTCGTTTATGATGGAATAGCCTATTTTGTCTCTTCCCCCAAACTGCACACACTGCGACTGTGCGGCTAGAACAGAGTCTAAGATATATAATAGAATAATGTAATCTGTGACGCGTCTCGCCATCGTCGCCACGGAACATTGATACAAGCGCTGGCCAATAAAACCCTCTTTCATGGATCCCGACTTCCTAAAATACCTGCTTGCTGTTGAGTCGAATCAGCTCAGGGACGTTCTCTACTGCTTAGGGCTGAAAAGAGGGTCTGAACTTTGATTCTTTAACGGCTGGATATAAGTTTATTTCTTGATCGACTATCGAAGTTTGTCAGTAGTAGTTGTACCTATGTGGATAACGTAAAAGAGCAGTAGATATTAAATAGTTTTAAAAATTTAGAATCAATTTTATCTTTATCTTGGAAATATTTAATGAGTAAATTCTTGGTAATAAATTTTTCAAACAATGTAATTGGTTAGGAGTCAAAATGTTGCTACACCTGGACAGAGTTAATCGCGCTGACGTAGGCAAATATTTTATAAATTTCACTCAATCGTATTGCGTTTTTTTTTATAAAGGGTTCATCACAGATACAAATAACTATTCAGTATCGAAAGTGTATCATGTCAAAAGTGTATCCCAAACAAAAATCGAACGTTAAAAGGTAGAATACTAATTTTACTCATACAAGGACAGTTGTCTCGGCGGTGTGGTAGCAACTCTGGCGGATGTTGTTGTAACTATAAGGTGGTCTCTTGACTGCCCTCGGCGGTTCACACGGTTAAACATGTCTCGCTGTCAGCTCAGTCGTGCAGCTTCCATATAACAAACGCAAAAAGAAAGTTGAATAACAGGTTCCTTACCTTCCTACCGCATTTATATGTAGCATACAGTAGGATATGTGGTATTTGTAATATTTTTTTTTAATTGTTTATGTTTTACCCTATAGGGCTTAATATTGTTTCATGAATAGTCTATTACTAAATTTATTAGTAACTTATACAAAATTTGATTTTGGAAAATATAAATGTTCCCAAATTGAATGTTTTTAAATATAGTATATGAAATAGATTAATAGAGAGCAGTACTAACTCTTATAATGTTATGCTTCCCTGATATTAATATAAAATTGATTGTTGCAGGTCCAGATCTCCCACCAGACCCAGCACAGTTTTATTATTCTGACGAGGAAGAGAAGAACATGAAACGTAAGAGCACACATCTAAATATTGGTCAACAGAAAATGTTATATTATCTTATGAAAGAAATAGGTACACAAAATTGACACAACTAACTATAATATTTGTCCATCCTGTAAAGCAGCCATGGCACAAACTTGTGGCCCAATAAGATTTAAAGTCTAACACACACCCTTTCTGCAAAAAAAAAAAAAAGTTATCTGTAGAAAAATGTAATAATAATAATTTCATAATTTTAGAATTTAGTTGTCGTGATTTATATATACACACATATATATATATATATATATATATATACATAATATACATATCCAGTCTTTCTTTTTCTCTCTCTCTCTCTCTCTCTATATATATATATATATATATAGAGAGAGAGAGAGAGAGAGAGAGAGAGAGAGAGAGACTGGATATGTATATTTTAATTTTATCAGAGTTATTTTAACGTACACTTTCAAATTTTTTTAATAAACTTATTGCATTTTCGAAACCGTCTGATTATATCAGCACACGACTTATACTATCTGCAATATTATGTGGTTGTCTTCAGTAAGCTTGGTTTTATAGAGTTGGATGGATATTAAAAGAGATAGGCCATTTTGTAAGAATATATTTAATGTTGGTTTATTTTAGATGTAATATTTATTCAACCTAAAATAATAATTTCTATAGAAAGTTAAATACAATGTTTTCAAATTAATTATATTGCTATAAAGCAGTAGTTCCCAACCTGGTAGGGGAGCATGAAGCACTTCCAGGGGCGCGTGAAACAATTAGGAAATTATGTTAAAAGTCAGCTAAGAATTTGAAGACCTTTTTTTCAATCCCTTTAACTTGAAGTAAGATTATATTTTTCTTGCAATATTGGAAACACTACCTTCTAGCTGTAATTAATCTATTAGGTGACAAAAAGTAGGATACTCGTCCGCATACCCGTGTTTAATTTCAAGCCCCGCAAGCCTTGGATTCTCCCCCACCTATACCTCCCAATTCTTCTCTCTACTTTCACCCTCAGGTGACCTGGCGATCTAGGGGTAAGATGTCAGACTTCTGTGCTGAGGGTCCAGGGTTCAATCCTCGGTCCCGGCACAGATTTATCTGATTGCCAAACCCCTCCTTCACCTCTGACAATATGTGTATTAATCACAACTTGTGAATGTGTGGAATGCCAGGCCTCTGCCGTGGTTCGGATCCCACGTTAAACTGTAGGTCTTCCATTTCATCTCACAATCACCTTACCATTACACATTAGCGTAAGTAAGTATAGCCCGAACGGCTAGTAAGACGCGGTGATAATAATAATATTAATAATAATAATTTCAATTTCAATTTCAATTTCAATTTCCTTTATTATAGTGCCGACCAACAGTCGTAAGACCTATAACAGGCCAGCACTGAAAAGCACACAAGTACATACCCTACAATACATACATTTACATAAGAAAACATGATAGACAAAAAATGGCCAAATAATGCCATATACCGATAAACAACCACGAGACAAAAAAGTAGTTAATAATGATAAGAATAAAAAGTAACATTAAAAATAAATAACCAAATAGTGGTTAAAAGCAGTAACATTATGCAAAAAATAGATCAGAATATTGTAAACTTAAACAATGTAAACTTAAATAGTATTAAATAATATAGGCAGAACCTCTACAAGATAAATTATTGATATGGGATATCCTTAAATAACTCTCTGAGTTTAGCTTTCCTTTTATGATAAAAGTCGAATTCGACAAATCTAGAATTGGCACTATGGATACAACGACCTATAGGGCTTACCTTGTAAGAGCTATTAAGAAAAAATAATTTTTGATTACGAGAAGCCCGAGAAGGGATAAGAACGCCTACATGATCAAGGGCAAATTTGCAAGAAATTATGTTATTGAAAATATTAAAAACAAAAAGGGCATCACAATAAAGTCTACGCGAGAAGAGAGTTTGGAGCCCTAATAGGTTTCGAATTCTATCATAATCATAATAAATCCGGTTACTAAAGTATTTATCATAGCATGCAGCAACAAATTTTCTTTGAACGTTTTCTAACCTAAGAGAGTCAGTTAAGGTAATGGAATTCCAAGCAACAGTAGCATATTCTAACTTAGATCTAACCAGGGCATAATACAGACATAAAAAACAGTCAATTTTCTTAAATGATGAAGTAATAAATTTAATAAGCCCAAGTAGTTTCAATGACTGGGAAATGACATGGTCAACATGATATAATAATAATTATTATATTATATAATAATAATTATTATATTATATAATATTATTATTATTATTATTATTATTATTATTATTATTATTATTATTATTATTATTATTATTATTATTATTATTATTATTTCCTCCTTAGCTACTCCTGCAAACACATGGAATACCAACCAATTTTCAACTCTGACTCTTAAAAAAAATTTAAACACCGCTGTCCACTTGAAGTATATAGCTCTGTAAAACATCAAACCTAATATTCAAAAACTGATGAAAACAAATCGGTGCCAACCATCACAATAATCTTCAATCATTTTATTTTTACCACTATCCTACCATTGCTTTATTGATTTTTGCACAAAATAAAGAAATGACTGTAAAACAGAACTTTTTCAAGATTTTCTGATATTCATCCTAAACAATAGGTGGAAGGTGGAGGGGGGGGCGTGGTAATTTGATTACCTACCAAGGGGGGCGTCAGGTGAAAAAGGCTGGGAATTAATAGGCCTCGTGTAAATTTGTAAAATAATTTAATGGTGCATCAAAAAAAACTCCTTACAGTAGCTACATAATATGTGAGGGTCGGATGTTAAACATATGTGAGAACTTAAAACTAGAATCATCTGGTCTATTTTGTGGCTTTATCCTCCTCCCATAAACATTTATCTGCCGATTTAACGAGTTTGCCAATGTTTACTGATGAGTTCATGTACCTTTGATAATTATTAACCTTGACTTAATGTGTAAAGTGTAATATTCAAATTAACTTAATAAGCCTCCATGTCGTGTCTAAACTAGGTGTGCCAAGCATATAACTCATATCAATGTGGGGTGTATCCTGTAAATAAATATATAGGCTAGATATGTGTATTTTAAATTTTTATTAGAGTTATTTTAAAGTGCACTTTCAAAACTGATTGATTATATTAGCACACGACTTATGAACTAACTTAAATCTAGAATAGACACAACACATGTCCCCGGCTGTTAACTCATCACTGTGGAAGGGGAAACCTACATTTCACCAGTGATAAATTGTTTGGCCTTGCCGAGAATTGAACCCGGGACTCTAGGTTCACTAGGCAGTCATGCTACCGACTGAGCTAAGCTGTTGGACAAATAATAAATATTGAATTATTATTAGCTGAATCACACATCATGCAACTAAAATCAAACAAATTAATTCAAATCAAAATTGACTGTAATGTTATTAATAAAAAAAAAGCTTGTACACAAGATATTTTTGTCTTGTAAATGACTGGTCGATTAATTAAAAATAATAGCTTGATTATACTCTAACAATAAACTGTCCAAACATTTTCTTTAACAAACAGTTACACCAGCCTTTAAATCAGATGAGAACATGTTAAACATAACATTCAATTATAATTGTTTGTCCCCTCCCTCAGACTTTGCCGCCCTGCTGACTGGCCGGACCTCCCTAGTCTTGAAACGAGAAGATACATTACTCTCTCCGACAACTTCTCACAACAGCTACAACTTGGTGGCTACGGCGCGGTTCACTTTCCACCGCAAGAACCTCTACTACTCCTTCTACGCCACCGAGTGGGCAGGACGCCCTCGCGCTCTGCAATTTGTTGACTTGGAAGGTTGGTAGAACCACCCCGTGATTTTTAAAATGCTCTCAAATGAACCCCATTTTATTTGACAGATACTATACTGTCTATACATAATTGATGGCTATTGTGATTTTTATTTTTGTTCAGCAACTTGCTGCCCATTAGCGTTATTCCCAAATGTACTAATTACACTAATATACTGGAGATAGGGAAGTGTAAATAAAATTGTGTGGAGGGAGAGTGGAAAACTATTTCATGTAAAATAACCCTCAATACACCTGACCGGGATTAAAGCCTCGATCTCCCGGTCATCGGCAGTCCATTCTATTGCGAGAGGGACACCTTAGACCATTTGTCCACCGAAGTGATACGAAAACAATATTTGTGTTTTAATGTGTGTGAATTTATCTACTCTTGAAGACATAAGAAAAGAAAGAAGATGTCACCTTTGGGCATTGAATTCCTTCCACACGTTTTCCTCTTTTCCTAGGTAGGCTTTCGTCAATCAATTTTCACTCAATAGTTTATTTTTCATTGTTTTAATTAATTTCCTTGTATTATATTTGCCACAAATAAATAGGGAGTAGATGAGATAGTAGAGGAACCAAGACAGAGATAGTATGGGCATGTAATGAGGATGTTGGAGTACATGAGATAGTAGAGGAAGCAAGGCTGAGATGGTATGGACATGTAATGAGGATGTTGGAGTACATGAGATAGTAGAGGAAGCAAGACTGAGATGGTATGGACATGTAATGAGGATGTTGGAGTACATGAGATAGTAGAGGAAGCAAGACTGAGATGGTATGGACATGTAATGAGGATGTTGGAGTACATGAGATAGTAGAGGAAGCAAGACTGAGATGGTATGGACATGTAATGAGGATGTTGGAGTACATGAGATAGTAGAGGAAGCAAGACTGAGATGGTATGGACATGTAATGAGGATGTTGGAGTACATGAGATAGTAGAGGAAGCAAGACTGAGATGGTATGGACATGTAATGAGGATGTTGGAGTACATGAGATAGTAGAGGAAGCAAGACTGAGATGGTATGGACATGTAATGAGGATGTTGGAGTACATGAGATAGTAGAGGAAGCAAGACTGAGATGGTATGGACATGTAATGAGGATGTTGGAGTACATGAGATAGTAGAGGAAGCAAGACTGAGATGGTATGGACATGTAATGAGGATGTTGGAGTACATGAGATAGTAGAGGAAGCAAGACTGAGATGGTATGGACATGTAATGAGGATGTTGGAGTACATGAGATAGTAGAGGAAGCAAGACTGAGATGGTATGGACATGTAATGAGGATGTTGGAGTACATGAGATAGTAGAGGAAGCAAGACTGAGATGTTATGGGCATGTAATGAGGATGTTTGAGTACATGAGATAGTAGAGGAAGCAAAACTGAGATAGTATGGTCATGTAATGAGAATGGAGAAGGAGAATATACTAAATAGAATGATGGAAATGAAGTATGTAGGAAAAAGACCTCAGAGGAGTCCAAGAAAGAGATGGAAGGAGCAGATAACAGAAAGTGTGCAAGTGAGAGGAGGAGAATGGAAGTAATTACAATAGGAAGGAAAAGGGAGATGGAAGAATTTTACGAAACTGAGCCGGCCACAGACTGAAAACCGTTTATGGTGATGATTTATTTAAAGTAAACCATCATATTACATGTTTATTCTTAATACAATACTAAACTAAATGTATTTTTACAGACAAGAAGTTGTACAAAAGTAAAGGCCTATCAACTACAGTCCAATATTTACATTAAAAAATTTTTGATCACCTAAAAAATGTGTTTAGCTGTAAACATTGATTGAAAGTCCATTTTATCAGACATTCAATGAATATTTTTTATTTCCGTTTTTAATTTATTTAGATGATTAATCAAAATAGTGATCATAATCCTTTAATAATACTCTCTTATGGATTAGGAGTAGGTCTACTGTGTAGCTTAGTTTATTTATACATTACCAATTAAAAGGTCTAAAAATATAAAATAGATAATACAACTGCTATAATTTTATTTTTGCGGTTATGACAACAAGAGATATTGATTTTAGCACATAATCCTAAATTAAATGCATTGTATGTACAAAGGAACAATTTGGTACTGATTGTTATTCTTAGGACTTCAGATTTCTTAGAAAATTTCTACCAATAATAAACTTATGATTGGTTAAATTATTTGTTCCTGCCATGTGTTAGCTTGTGGGGGTTCGGCAGTGTTAACGGTGTTTCCAATGTTGGTAACCAGACTACTCATCAGCTACAATCAAGATAGCACGGTTAATAAACCATGATTGCCAACTGTTTTATTGGCAGTGAT
The DNA here is from genome assembly GCA_902151455.1 of Timema bartmani. Taxonomy (NCBI): domain Eukaryota; kingdom Metazoa; phylum Arthropoda; class Insecta; order Phasmatodea; family Timematidae; genus Timema; species Timema bartmani. The sequence continues at coordinate 23,534 of CABFWB010004469.1, forward strand.
TTAGTGACCTTGAGGATTAGAGGTACTTGAAGTAATTACTAAATCATTGCTGACAACAGACTGGTCCAGTCTGCTGATCTCTTGGGTTGATATCACTCGGGCATCATTGGCTAGTAATAAATGTCTGGAATGAATTATAGTTGCTTGAAAGTAGGTTTTACTTTACATGACACTGTTCACAGATAAGATCGTATATAGTCGGCAAAACTACGAATGGTTTTTAAAATTTGGTTTTGTTTCAACTCTCACTGTCTGATTTCCAAAAAACAGTTTTTTTTATTTTGGATTTAGCACCGTGTCTTATTACCCGTTCGGGCTTACAAAGGTGTACTAATTACGCTAATACACCCTCCCCTGTGGGTGCATGGTATAAGGTACTATTCTCGCAATAGACTAGACTGCTGGGGTTTGATCCTGGTCTGTTGTAGTGTGGGGGATTTTTCCTAAATGGTTTTATGTGCTCTCTCTCCACACAAATGCGGGTACAATTGCTCTAAATTCAACCTTATTAATCCTTAACACATAGGTGTAATTACTATATGGGCGTATAACACAAAAGGGTAATAATACGTGATATAAAAAATATAATAATGGCTAGGGATGAAGAATGTTGAATTTAGAGATAGTGTAATTGCATCTGTGTGGAGGAAGAGAGTCAAAAACCTTTAGCAGAAACTAAACTCAATAAGCCCGACTGGGATTTGAACCTTGATCGCTCTATTCAACAGTAGACCAGTCTATTGTGAAATAAACACCTTAGACCATGCGACCACTAAAGCGGGTCAAACCACATATTGACTTGAACTCTTTCTGAAGTAGGCCTAATATATCCACAGATTTGTGTGAAATTTTTTGCGTAAAGCTTGATTTGCAAGATTCTGTGGGGTACATGATGTTATGAAATAGATACAATAAACTTTTATCTCTACCTTTATTGCTGAATAATTACTTATCGCATGTTCAAAGGTTACGTTACACCATATGTTCATAAGACCCATCTTATTAACTAGAATAAACTTTTATTCTTATAGGAAGCCCACTTTCTACCACCAATATTGATTAGAAGTAATTAAAATTTGGTGTTCTAGAACTGTTTTATTTTATTTATTAATTAAAAAATTCACCTAAAAAGTTATCAAACGTTTTCAATGATAGGCCTAATTTCTTATGTTCTACTATATCATTTATTTTTATATCATTAATTAAATTGATTAAGAATGTAAATACAGTTTTTCTTTGCTCCAGTTTTCAAATAACGGGTTTTCTTTGTAAATTAGACTGAAGTTTAGTTGCCATTTTATAGTTTTCTCTATTGGCTATTATTAAATTATATTGTTTATGTATGCCAATCACTTTCTATTAATGCCTTCATTATTCTCTAGTAATTTAAAAATATTGAAGTTTTATGTAACCATCAATAGAAGATGTAGAAAGGGAATAAAATACATAAAAATGGCCACTTAAAAATACTTTTAATTAATATTTATGAATACTTTTATTTCAGTTGCAATCGTTTGCATTTTTTCGGTCTTTTCTAGTTTCATCCCCTATTGAGATGCACCTAGTTAAATTTGAACTTAAGTCAGTAGCGTCTCGTGACCAAAATTCTTAGGCAAGCTTGGAAGAGGTGCCCCCCAAGCTTAAAAGGGGAGGTCCCGGAATTTTTTTAAAGTCTATTATACTTCAAGAAGCTATTTGGAGTTGTTTTATAATGATAGTTGTAGCTTTGGGCGTCCTTCTGTTCTGTGATTTACATTATTGTCTTATTACTTATTATACACAAATACTTATAAACTTTCGTTTGTTAGCTTTCACTGATATATATATCAAAACAAAAGCACTGTTACACACGACACGACTTCTTGTACAAAAAGTTGTGCAATAAATTGTACAATAACTTGCTCACATGGATTGCATACAAATTTTAGCCAGTTACTGTTCACATGGAATCTGTAATTGCATACAATATTTGAAAAAAAAAAAAAATGCGTTTTTGCTCTTTTTATGGAAAAATAATTTCTAAATATTATGAGAATAATAAAAAAAAAAATCCAATCTTGTAATATATTTTTAAAACTGTTGAAAACCTTTATGTTTGAGGTTTAACCCTCTCCATTTATAATTATGTGTTTGTTTTCAAGAATTTAGCTGTTTTTCTTAAGATCACTCTTTTAAAAAATTAACTGTCTTGCAGACAAAGTTTTCGTCTTTGCAACTCAAAAGTTGTACAATAAAAATGGCAGATATAGGACTCGTTCTATTTCCTGAAATTGTATACAATAAGTTGTGTAAAGCAGATCTTGTACAAGTTTGGTGTTCACATGACACCATCTTCAGGCTGAAACTTCTTGTACAACTTTATGTACAAGAAATTGTGTCGTGTGTACTGGGCTAAGAGCTTGCATTTTTACCTGACATCCACAGCTCCCCTCCGAAATCTATGACATCACAAATAATAACCACACTAGCTAGAGCAATGGGATGAAAGTTGGACAAATACCGACTTTCAACCCCATTAGATGGACTAGTGCACGTCTTGCATGCATGTTACGGTCACTGCCATGTCTGGGAATTTTTTTTCCAAACCCACTGATGCTTGAATTACATTTAAATGATTACCAGGAGAATATTTTTGCAAACATTAAATAAAATAATTTCACATCTTAAATCAAAGTCAAGCATTGCTCTTGCCTTACTTGCCACTGACTTGAGTTATAAAGTTTGATAACAGGAAATACATTTTATGAATCACATTCATGAAAACAAAGACTTTTGAATTAGATGTGAACTACCTACCCCTATTGTTGAAATTTTTGTTTGGTCAATAATTCATTTGGTAGCTTATATCTAAAAATAAGCTTTTAAAAAAACCTACCACAACTTTCCTATAACATTAGTGATGGGTTTGAAAAAAGTTTTAGTTAGGGGTGTGCGGGAAGGCAGTTTTCACTTCGAGTCGAGTTCGAATTGAGTTTGAATAAAATTTTTGATTATTTTTTAAAATTCGAGTAACATAAAGCAATATTTATTCTAGAAATATTTTAAGTTTATTTTCTGTAATGAATCCATTTATAACTCAAAGTACAAACATAGACTTTTTAGAATGAACATTTTTTTGTGAAAAAAAAAAACTACTACATAAATTCAGATTTTTAAATATATTTAATATAATTGTACAGATTAAATCTTTTTTAATTAGATAAAAAAATATAGAGGGACTCTATTTTCTATGAAATAATATCTTAAAATTGAATCAAACTAATTAAACTCAAAATTTTAAAGAAAAATTCAAAAATATCTCAAACTCGACTCTAACTCGAATTTTCTGGTTCTCGCACAACCCTAGTTCTAATTGCTATAAACTTAAATAATAGACTTTTACTATAGTCCAAGTAATAATTTTATCTCAAAATTTTTATTAATTTTATCAATATTTTTAAAAAAATACGCCTATTTAAGTCTTAATTTATTTATATAATTGAAATTAGCAATTGATGGGCACACAGGCTAAGCCGTCAACCTCGTCTGGTCTAGTTTGTCATTGAACAAAAGGTCAGAGTTTGAATACTGACCAAAATCTTTTCCAATTGGTTTACTATTCTCCCTCCACACCAAAACATTATTTATTTATTTGAGGTATTTAATGTGCACTTTCTGAACTGACTGATTATATCAGCACACAGTAATTTCTATGAGCGAAAGTGAAAGTGCCAATCAATTTTGCCAGGAAAGGTATTTTCACACACCTTCAGGGTATTTTATATTACACAATCGACATGGGACCAACAGCTTTACTTCACCTCCAAAAGAAGTTATGGTACAGATTTTTTATTGTTAAAGAAAATTGAGTCGACCCCGGCTGGGTTTGAACCCACGAACATCGGGTCCTGAGGTGAGCTCTTTACCACAAGACCACTGAGGTTGACAACATCAATACAAATTCAATAATTAATTTGTGTTATTAGGATTTTAATAAGGTTTCGTTTTATTTTAAATTTAGTTTAGAAAATGACCCTAGACCAATTTTCAATTATATTTATTTAATATAATTAAAATGTAATTCTGTGAATCACTGTCATTTGTGTCGATGATAATCTCCATCCAATATTCTTTTATGTTAAGTTTCTGTACCTGTTGTGGTTGCATTTACAAAATATCGTATAAGAACTACAGAATTTACTTGATGAATCCAAAATGTAATTATTATTTTTAGAATCGAATGGTTTATTTAATACATTCGTGTCATGTTTGTTTGTCCAGGTAACATCTTGGAAGAGCAAGCATTGACAACCTCGGAGGGTGTGGTGGCAAGCGTGTATCAGAACGTCACGAGCAAGATTTGTGGCGTGTGGCGCAGAGTGCCGCGCGAGTATCGCCGGTTGCTCAGGGAGGAGAAGATGTTTGTGTGGCTAATCTGGAGCGGGAACGAGCGTCTGGAGCAATCGCTCAGCGGACAAGTGGCCAGGTGAGAGTACACATTGAAATATATATATATATATATATATATATTTTCTTGGAGCAAATATATATTTACTTATATATNCAAATATATATATATATATATATATATATATATATATATATATACAAGAGAGAGAGAAAGACATAGAAAAAAATTATTGCCTAATGGCTTGTAAATGTATAATAAGACGTTGTAAAAACATTGTACAGCGTAATTTAAGTGATAGTCAAGGAAGATAACCTGAAAGGATAGTTAGGTTAGGTCTAGGTAAGAACAAACATATGTCTTTCTTCATATATTCTTATACTTTTTGCACTTCCAATTTCTTTACACTTTTACAACCAATCATTGTTTTGGAATTTTATTATTCACGCGAAAGTGTAAAGAAGTTGTAAGTGTGAAACGTGTAAGAAGAAATGCAGAGAGAAGTGTGTTTGTTCCTATCTAAGCCTAAAATAACTCTCCTTTCATGTTGGCTTCGTTCCCTATCATTTACTTTACATTAATGTTCAATGTTTATGCACTGTCTTACTATGTATACATACAGGATGTTCCCGGGTTAAACGGCTAAACTTTGGGAAGTGGTAGGGGATCATAAAACTAACTCAAAATGCCTTTTGTAGCTTTACTAGTTCTCGCTTTCTTTTTGTGCAAACAGCAAAAAACTAAATAAAAACAAATTAGGTACCGGTAAGTATTAAATAAAATATTTTTTTTATTTATTTTGTTCAAATTAATGGCCTCCAGCACGGAGACAAGTATTGTACCTATTAATGACAGAACGAGTGGCTGACAGACATTGTGCGGCTGTGGTTTCTTCGCACGCTTGCATTATCCTTTGTCGTAATGATTGAAGGTCATTAACAGGCACTTCATACACTTTTTGCTTGAGAAATCCCCATACAAAAAATAATCTAGTGGCGTTAAATCAGGTGAATGCAGAGGCCAAGCCGTAAGTCCATCACGACTGATCCATCTTCCAGGAAAAATTAATATTAAGCCATTGCGGAGGGCCTCTGCAGAAAAATGTGTTTTTATTTAGTTTTTAGCTATTTGCGCGAAAAGGAAGTGAAAACAAGCATATATCCTAAATACATTTTGAGGTTTTTTGATACACTACCACTTCCCAAAGTTAAGCCTTTTAACCCAGGAACACCTTGTATATATGAATATAGATATTTTTTTTAAATTCCTAGTAGCTTTTTGAATGCACATCATTTCAGTTGACCATTTGTGGCATAGAAGAGAATGCGAGGTAAGATTATTAGTATTTCTACCGTTTTAAAAACAAACAATTTCTTTAGCAAAAATAAATGGAATATTGCATCGGTAGAAACATTTAGTCCAACTTCCTACACTAAGTATTCTATACATGTCTTGAATACCTGACATGAGCATAGTGGCATTTGACTTTAAAACCTTTTTAAGTGGTTAAATTAAAGGATGCCTTGTCAGATTTTCTAGGTCTGTAGAGATTACTATGTGTAGAAAATTAAACTGAATGTTTATTTTTATTGAAGCAATACTCTCTTTATTTTTGTAACCAAAAACTCACATTCTCTTACATCCAACCTTAAAAGGGACAAGACCTACGCTAGTACTTAACACAATTAAGTGTTGAAAAAAAACTAAAACTAAGTATCGGTAATTTACCACCTGGATGACCGAACCGCCTTCTTCAATAGAATAACATGCGGTGGCGCCTAGCATCGAACCAGGCTACATCTGATTTAGAATAATTGATTTAAATTGCTGATATTATAATGTTAAGAAAGAATATAAATTGGTTTTGAATTAACTTTAACGAGATAGATTTTTTTAAAGAAAATTTCTATTAGCACCTCCTTTTAATATAACATGATTTTTTTTACTAACTTTTTAAAAATATTTTTCAAAACATAATTTGGCCCAAGGAACTAATTTTCATGTACAAGGTTGGAATCAAAGGGGAATCAAAGTATCTTAAGTTGATGAACATAATTCAATTAATTTAAATTAGTTGAAAAATGACGCTTGGACACAGAGATCGAACCTGGGATCCTTGGCTTAGTGTGCCACCATTCTCCCACAGAGCTATCCAGTATTCGTATCATGCTCAAGGTTATTATTCATTCATGCGTCAAGGTTATGAATCACGAGCTCACATATTGTTTTTTTTCAAATTCCGTAGATACCGCACACTGAGCACAGAACTGTTCTCATCGATCCTCCAACCGGCCGGTACAGACTATGTGTCCATGCACGGTTCGGGGGGCACTGCCATCGTATCTGCAATGTCCGCCACTCCTTCCATACACATAGCACTGGTGTTCAACGGGGTGTTTGCCCCTGACGAGGTGTCGAACGTGTCCATAGTTGTCCGTTTGGAACTGCCAGAGAAACAGCGCGTGGTGCTAGAAGAGGTAAGGATGTAGGGGAAATACCTCAGCTATCTTAACCTTGCACCCCTATCCTTTATCTTTTCTTCAAGTATTTTTTCTTTTAATTAAAATGGATTTTTTGAGTGGCTAAATAATATAAATATTTTAGATACGTGATAAAATAACATACAATAGCTATTATCTTATCACTCCACACTTTGAACACTTTATTCACTTTAATAGTAAATTGTCAGATTAATTTTTAAATATATTTATGGTAGTAAGCGAAAAATTAATTACTATTCAATTTAGTATCTCTTTAAGTTTTCAAAAAGTATTAATTAAAACATGTTTAGGTGCACCGATAGATAATATTTTATCTTATGTAAACACCACTACTGTATCGATTCCCTTCTTAGCTGTTTACTTGGCGCTGTTACCCGCTTTGGTGACTGCATGGTCTAAGGCGCTACTCTATCCACATTCCTTTCCGTTCGCCCACCAATTAGTTAGGGTTTTACACCCCAGGTCATGCTGTTCATGTGAAGCAAGCTAAGCATTGTGCCAACTATTGAAAAAAAAGATTAAAGATCACAAAATTTATTTATTAAGCTAATTTAGTATAGTTTAAGTAAAATTACATAAAATATATAAAAAATTAATTGTAAAATAATAGTTAGTATACATAACAAGCTTTAAATTATACACTAATTAAATACATTCAGTTATGTTTAGGCATTCTAGTCACATGTATTTATCATGTATTAGGCAAACACATCTAACCACTCTTTCAAATTTAGGCATTTCAGCACTGGTAGTAAGGGGGAGGGGGGAGGGCGGGTGATGAGGCTACTTTAACCGTAGTCGACGGTGATTCTTGTTTTTCTTTAGTAGAAAGGATTCGTGGAGTTTTAATAGTGTTCTTTTAGTTTTAGTTTTACATTAACGACTTATTAGCCATTGTGATTTTATATAATTATACATCAAAGAATCCCAAAAGTATACTATTACTACTACTACTAATTACACTAATTTTTTAGGAATTGGGAAGGTTGTAGTTATAGGAATTGTACCTGCATTTGCGTAGAGAGAGCGAGAGTGTAAAACAAGTTGGGTAAAATCACCCTCAGTACACCCAACTAAGATTCGAACCTTGATCTCTCCGCCATCGGCAGTTTAGTCTTCTGTGAGAGTAGCGCATTAGACCATGCAGCCACCAAAGCGGGCGACCTTAAAGCTCCAATGACCATCTGCACATTACCCTCTTTGTTGGGTTCTTACTATTCCCTCCTTCCTAAACTGCACATTACTTTCTTTGTTGGGTTCTTACTCTTCCCTCCTTCCTAAACTGCACATTACTCTCTTTGTTGGGTTCTTACTCTTCCCTCCTTCCTAAACTGCACATTACTTTCTTTGTTGGGTTCTTACTCTTCCCTCCTTCCTAAACTGCACATTACTCTCTTTGTTGGGTTCTTACTCTTCCCTCCTTCCTAAACTGCACATTACTCTCTTTGTTGGGTTCTTACTCTTCCCTCCTTCCTAAACTGCACATTACTCTCTTTGTTGGGTTCTTACTATTCCCTCCTTCCTAAACTGCACATTACTCTCTTTGTTGGGTTCTTACTCTTCCCTCCTTCCTAAACTGCACATTTCTTGAACCACATCCAAACAAGTAGAGATAAGAGTAAACAAAAACTCCCTTCATCACCAGAGACACAACAAATAAATAGCCTTTTACAACATCTTGAAATTGCCGAGCAAATACGCATATTGGTCCAATTATAGTACTGACTCGCGCATTGTACAACCCTAATATTTTGAAGATGTTTTATAGGATAAATTAACAAATTTTACACAGTTTTATTAAGCCCTCTGAATGATTTCTTGATATGCAAACACTCTTAAAAAAAGTTTAATATCAGATACACAGCATGGATTCTTCCAGCAACTAACACTGACCTACTGAATTAACAATACAATTACACTGAAGGGTGGAAATACCCCCTTCTACCTCTGTTTTGGCTATTATTATTATTATTATTATTATTATTATTATTATTATTATTATTATTATTATTATTATTATTATTATTATTATTTTTCTTCTTCTTCTTCTTCTTCTTCTTCTTCTTCTTCTTCTTCTTCGCATGCAAGCTTGATAGTTCTCGCGCTCATGCTAGTTTCTCATTTTATTTTGACCTTTAGATTATTATTACTAGACATGCTCATGCGCGCCAATTCCGGCCGGCCAGTACACTTAAAGTATGCTACAAAATAGACCTCTGTAAGAATATGACTTTTATTTTCAGTGTAAAATGTGAGGTTGCTCATATAATACGAGTACATTTTTCAGAAGGACATTTTTAGGAGAAAAAAAACCTCACACTATATTCGAGTCAATAAGATAAATCTCTGGAGATTGAGTCCTAGTGTCTATTTAAAGTTTGAAATTCTGATTATTCACATATGTCTGGATTTCTATATTCTTGACTAATCTTTTTTTTTTCCATTCGAGTGTGAATTTTGAAAGGTGGATCCTCATATTGATTATTTGTTATGTTCAGGTTGTAAAGGTTGAGAAGCCGGCTCAAGAGCTTAATGTGGTTGAGGTCCAGTCGGCCGTGTCTCTGTCGGACCTTCGGCAACTCACCAGGGGACGACTGGTCCTCTCTGTGTTTTCTAAGAGGAGTCCCCAGGAGTTGAAGCTTGAGGGGAAGGTTATCACCAGGGCAACCTGTGAAATATTTCAGGTATTCAATTAGTTTGACAAACTTTTCCTATTAAGCACTACCAATCTCTATAAAACAAATGTAAAGTAAAATAAAAACTGCACAATCATATACCAAATCTTATTCAATATGTACAACAAATAAAAAATTAATTCCCTTTGAATGTAAATTTTAAAAATGGTGGCTTAAGTCCTGTAGAACATCTAACTAAATAAATACCTACAAACCTAAGTTGATAATGAAGTATTTTATTCATATTTTGGTAAACAATTCTTGTTTATTCAAAGATTCAAAGATAGGTCTAGGCCTATATTTAAACTGTTTTAAGGAATTGTAAAGTAAAAAAACATGTTTTATTGCTATCTAATGCTGTCTTGTCCATTTGTGATCCAAAAATCACTCGCATATTTTATTAAAGTGAAGAATCTTTTTTAAAAATTATTAATGACATAGCCAAGCCCAACACCTTAGCTCAGTTGGTAGCGTGTTTGTCCACTGAGCTAAGAGTCTCAGGTTTGAATCCTGGCATGGTCAAAAAATGTATCATTTTTGAAATGTGGGTTTCCCCTTTCACAGTGATGAATTGTCAGGGGAATGGATGTTGTGTTGTTAGTAGATTTAAGAAAATTCTGTTGTTACGTATTTTAAAATAGAAAATCAAGAAAAACTGGGAAAGTAAAAAATTAAAACTATGCTCAATAGTGTAATAAATTCTCTACCCGCTTTGGTGGCTGCATGGTCTAGGGTGTCAATCTCGTAATAAACTAGACTGCCGATTACTGAAAGATTGAGGTTCGGATCCTGATTGGTTGTACCTAGATATTTTCCACTCTTCCTTCACACAAATGTTGGTACACTTCCTCTAAATTAAAAACCTTACTCATCTCTAACCTATTAGCATAATTAGTACATAGGCAAAAAACCTGAAAAGGTAGTAAGAAGCGATGTTAAAAAATGTTTAAAAAAAGGTAAAAGAATTAATTTAATTAAAAATTATCCCCGGCTACCCCCCCATGCTCATTAAAGCTTGGTGGGTTGCTAAAGTAAGTTTGTAGTTAACAAATTTGGGCCACGTTTGCTCAAAAGTTTGGTAAGCGCTTGTCTAGGAGTTTTTTTTTAGCACTGCATCTTACTACTTGCTCAGGTTATACACCTTTGAGCTTAATTTAGAAGAAATGCACCCGCATTTGCGCGTAGGGAGAGTAGAAAACCATTTAAGAAAAAACTCTATACGCCTTACCGGGATCGAACTCCCATCTCCCCATCTTCGGCAGTCTAGTCCAACACGATGTTAGCACGTTAAACCATGCAGGCCACCGAAGCGTGTGTCTAGGAGGTTGCCTGATTTTATCGACTCTAATCTGTCCAGTCTCCCATATCCTCCTCGGAATCGGACAGCAACGAAGACGACAACGATTCCGAGTCATCTGAGACTTCTGTGTCCGGGCTGTCCTGGTTGTATGTGAACCGCGAAGGAGGGTTAGTGTACAACGTCGAGGTGTCAGAGCTACCCGCAGACGCCACCCCAATCATAGCACTGGTGTCGGGCCGTGGACGTAAGAGGGTCGAATTAGAAGACCTCACGCCGAGTTTCCAGTCTGGCTGGGCCAATGGTATGGATGACACAAATCACTTGAACAAACTTAAAGATGACCTTAAAACTCCAAATGACTTTCAGATGCATTCAATTTTCCAATATTTTCTGGAGATGACCACTTTAAATAGATTCTAAGAATATCCCATTTTCGTAATATTGCCGGGTGAAGATCACTTTGAATTGCTTCTAGAGACATATAATTTCTGAGAAAAATTCAGGGGAGGAGCAATCGAAGTAGCTTCTAGAAACATCCAAATAATAAAAAAAAAAAATCTCTGGCTGAGGACTAAATTGCTGTTAGGAGCATCAAAATTAAAAAAAAAAAATTGGAAGTAGGATTACTCTAAATATATTTTAAAAGAATATAATTTCCTAAAATTGGGCTAAGGACCACTCTAAATTAGTAACAACAAAGTTGGGAAGTAGGGGGAAGTATTGGGGGTTGCTGCCCGTCCTGGAATAAACTAGCCCCCCTTTAGTTGTATTTCTCACCTTTTGATACTCTTGAATATAAAGTTGAAAGACTTGCATTAAACTACAAAAATCTTTTTTAGACATTCAATTTTCACACATTTTTTGGGGAGGAGGAGTGGAGCTAGAAGACAAGTCCCTAAGNAAAAATAAGGTTCCTCCACCACTGAATAGGAAAATAGTGGGTGACAACATTTCACAGGTACAGTTCCAACAAGCTCTGCTTACCCTGTCAACACTTCGCAACCCGCCTCTGTTCAGCCCCTAATATCTCAGTCGTATTATTAAAAGCCTCTGTGAAAACAATAGTCACCATGATATCTATTTCAAAACTGTTAAGGTACAATCAATTCGCTGACTCCCAGAGAACTGGAGCAGTTGTATGCGGGCGAGCTGGCTGTGAACGTCGCCACAGAGACGGACAGGAGCGTCGTCAGAGGGAGGCTCCAGCAGCGTCTCCTGGCCGACGCGAGGGACTCTCCCAAACCAGTGCTGCTCAAGAGACAAGATGTCTCCACTCCCGCCACGCTTGTCGGCATGGCCTGGTTGGCTGTCGACAGCGAGTGTACGCTGCATTACGAGGTGAGGCGCTCGTACCGTCAACTTGTCTATTTAGGGAGCTGTACACCCAAAAAAGTCTTAAACACAAAATAATGACGATTTTTTTAAAAGATTTTTACAGTCTGCCCTGTCGGTGTGTAACATGAAAATATTTTTAAATTTCAACAATTGTCATCTTTTGGCTGGTCCAAACAAATGTAATCAATGTGTAACCAGGATTGTAGTCACAAATGTATCAATGACAGAGCTCTTCATTTGTGGTGCTGGTGGGGGGATGCGAGGTATGCAAACAAAATTAGAACAAATACAAAAGACACATACAAAGCCTTTACAAAAAAAAAAGGCAGCGTCTGCTCTCGATATCGAACTAGCCAAGTTCCTCCGATGGTAGTCGGCCATGGTTTGGGATTGCTTTTATCATGGTTCAAAGGGGCATTATATATTGTAACTATCATTAATTTAATTAATCATCAATTACTAATAATTGGAAAGACAAGTTCCATGCATCCATATTTAAAGACAAGTCTAACTTCCAGAGAAAATTATATTTTATGCTAATAATCATGACGCCACCCTCAAAACTAGTGCCAGAGCGGAGCAATGCTCCTTCTCCACTACAATCCTGTGCGTAACACTGTTGAACCTTTAATGGTACAGTTTATTCAAATAAAACTAAGCCCCTATCAAGAACCGGTTAAGACTTCTTTGTTGCACTAATATAAAATAAGAGATTTATGGCACATCTATAAAGTATAAAACATTCTCTTTCAACTGAAAGAGCTAAAAAGTCCAACATAAGGTCTGGGAGTCATTAATTTTATATTCTCTTATTCTTTATACCCTACAAATGCTTGAATGGCAAAAAAATACGAAACTTTTAAAATTATACTGTGCAAATTCTTAAGATGGGGATGTAGAGCACGGGAGAAAAGGTAAAGTGTTTTTGCAGTTTTTACAGCAAACAAACTTTTTTGGCTCAAATAAATCAAATATTTCCCCAGTACAGACAGAGAGTTTAATTTTCTTAACACGGTGATATCAACAATCGTTGAATATCTATCATGAATATAGCGGCATTAGAGGAGAAACTTTTTAAATGAAGTGAAAAAGTTGTCATTAAATTCCAGGACCACCCATGACAGATATTCAACAACTGTTGATATCACCGTGGGAAGAAAATTAAACTCCATGTTTCTACTGGAGAAATACACCCACCTTAGGAGACAGTCTAATCTCACGGATAACACCTGGCTTATACCCTTGATTTTCTTAAGAGTGGACATTTGGAGCACTTTTTAGAAAATACAAACAGCGACAATTATTTAATTAAAGTCCTTTTCAAAGGATACACAGACATGATTAAAAAAAAAAAATTTTTTTTCTCTCTCAGGTGGAACTGTCCGGCCTCCATCCCGAGGACAAGGACCTCAAGTTGAATCTGGAGTCTCTGCCCTTCCTTGCCCCTGGAGCCCCGGTATCGAGACGGCTCCTGGAAGAGTTTCAAGGGAGCCAGCTCGAGGGTTTTGTCATCGGTATATCTCCGATGGACCTGATGCAGATAGAAGCCGGTGTCAGT
>CABFWB010004469.1:37421-58888 GCA_902151455.1 Timema bartmani
GGGGGGGGGGGGGGGGGGCGACCTTTTTTCTACTGGCTTTCTCGAGCCTTGCACAGGAATGTACACTAATTGGGCAGTCTCAAATACAGTGATTTTCATAGGCAAGCCTAAATTTGAAAAAACAAAACTAGAAACTAGTGTTGCCACAATTGCGGAAATAAAAATATTATCTTTGTATTTCACGTTCTTAGTACATTTAATTAATGCTCTAAAGATATAGAGTAATCCATAAGAAATTATTATTGGAAGCTTTTGATTACTTTTAGATTAACTTTATAGCTAATAAATACCCGACACCTTAGCTCAGTCGGTATATTGTTTGTCTACTGAACTAAGGGTCCCGGGTTCGATTCCCCCGGCATGGACGAAAAATTTATCATTGGTGAAATGTGGGTTTACCCTTTCACAACGACGAATTAACTGCAGGGGACTGGATGTTGTGCTTGTCCTAGTCTTAAGTGAGATTATAAGACATATGAATCTACATCAGGTCTAGCAAGCCGATAGTGGAAAAATATATTGTTTGGATAAAAAACTGACCCAGGCCACTCGCTGGAAACAGTAATGGATGTAAAGTTAAAAAAAAAGTACTAATAAATCAATTAATACATATTTCTAGACTGCCGAATATGAGTGACTACCATTGTTGGTGGTCAAAAGTGGACTTTATATAAACATCAATGTTCACATTCTATATCATTTAAAACATATATACTAATATTGTTGCTTTACAATTGGTTATTGTAAGACATCAAGCAAGCAATCAACTACTCATTTTGGTGGTTGAATGGTCTAAGGCGTCTCTCTTGGACAGCTGACAACAGGGAGATCAAGGTTCGAATCTTGATCGTGTGTACTGAGGGTGGTTTTTCCTAAATGGTTTCCCACTATTCCTCCACGCAAATGCGGTACACATCCTATACATTTGTTGACCCTTATCTATAACACATTAGCCTAATTAGTACATATGCTTATAACCCAAACCCAGATGTGCTAGTAAGACCTGGCACCATCTTTGGCTAGAAGTTTTGTGAATTTTTTTTTTGTCACTTCTCTGTACAGTTCCTTTCTGAAATATATTTATCCATGGTCCCAAGGATCAGCATCAAAAATTCTGTTTTTTATTTGTTCTAGATCAAGATTCCTACTAACTGTCTGCCGCAGTACCGGGACAACGACGTACCCGCAAACCCTCAGACCCAGACCCACGGGGACGATTCCCCCTGAACAGCCTACCTGTTACCACGACGGTCGGTTCTACGAAGAGGGTACCCAGTGGAGCCTCCGAGGGGACCCCTGCACAATGTGCAGCTGTCATTACAGCCGGGTCAAGTGTGACGCTGTCATGTGTCCCCTGCTGAGCTGTGGTCCGGAGGAGGTCGTCAAGGCTGGCGCTGGGGAGTGTTGCTCAACGTGTACTGCCAACAGTGAGTGCAGA
The DNA here is from genome assembly GCA_902151455.1 of Timema bartmani. Taxonomy (NCBI): domain Eukaryota; kingdom Metazoa; phylum Arthropoda; class Insecta; order Phasmatodea; family Timematidae; genus Timema; species Timema bartmani. The sequence continues at coordinate 38,860 of CABFWB010004469.1, forward strand.
TATTATTCACCTCCTCTTTACTACTTGTTTGGGACACACACATTAACACTTGCACACACACTCACAGACACATACACACATCTCTGGGCTACACATATACATGACTATGTATATAACACCCAATTTCCTAAATAGTTTTACACTATCCCCCCCACACAATTGTGGGTACATTTTCTTTCAATTCTACCTTGCTTATCCCTATTAAATAGTGTAAATATACAGTTAGCCTGGCTGGGTAGTAAAACCCATTTAACACACACAAAATAAATATACAAACAGACATTTTGGGGAGTAGGTATAAGTTGTTTTTGTATCTTTAAGTACCCAAATATATATGTGAGTGTTTGCAAAGGACCTCATGATAACAATTTTACAAGCCACCAATATTTCGATTGATGCTTGAAATACTCGGACCAAAATATGAAAACGACGCCCAGAAATAATGTCAGGGGCTAAGACCGGCCCCTTAGGGCCGAGACTCTGATGCTCATTCAAATGACAACAGCTCTTAGCTGCATTGGGATCAACATGCAGGGAGTGAACGGTTGTCATTCGAATGAGCTTCGTAGTTTCGATCCTTAGTCAAGGCAGCGTTAGTAAAACAGGTCATGTGCAGACTCTGTCTTGACAAACAAAGGACCCGCTTCGGTGGCCGCATGGTCTACGGCATCACTCTCGCAGTAGATTAGACTGCCAATGACGGGGAGATTAGGGTTCGAATATCGATCAGGTGTAAGGTATTTTTCTCAAAAAATTTGTTTTTCACTTTCCCTCCATGCAAATGCGAGTGCATTTCCTCTAAATCCAATCATTCTCACCCCTAACTTATTAGCGTAATTAGTACATATGCTTATAGCCTGAACCGGTAATAAAGCATGGTGCTATAAAAAAAGGGGTACTAGGGAAAAAGTAGTAAAGTCACATTTCACACATTTTACAGAACAACAACTTCTATACCGGTATCTAAAATCCCACAAAAACCTCAGCAAATAGTTTTTAATCAAGTTAAATATGACAGAGACATCTTTTAACCATAATCTAAAGTGCATTATAAAGGTCTTATGATTGTCTAACATATGGCAGCACTAGCTAAATTTGAGTTAAAATTGTACTTTCCCCCGTGTTGCCTTATACCCACTATATGGTTCCCCAATGACTGATGCGTTATTATGTAATTTTTTAGATTCCTCTTCACCCCAAGATTATAACTCCAGTACAACTCGTGGTTGCTACATGGCTGGACATTTTTACGGGGCGGGTAGCAGTTGGCATCCCTACCTTCCTCCCAATGGTTTCGATACGTGTACAATCTGCACTTGCAATGTAAGTTGAATATAATAGTCATAGTTTGAAGACATTTTATGCGTTTGTAGAATTTAAAAAACTTAAACTTTAAAATGTTGGCTTTGACAATTACGAATCCTTGTGGATAAAAATATTCACAGTTAAAAATACACTTTTTAGGTTTAAGTTTTACCACTTTGTGCAGTTAGGTATATTATAAATTAATGTTTTTATTGAAATAAAATTAAAGTAATTAAATTATAAATTGCTATAGTGACCTAATTTATCAGCTTAGGACAAAATATTTAGAACAATTTTTCAATAAAACATTTTATAATTTATATGTAGTGTCTAAATTTATATAAATTTATATAATATGGGTGTACAAAGTTCATAATTTTTTTAATTCGAAGAAAAGTTGAATCGAATAATATGAAATACACCTTAAACCAAATAAGAAGTTTGATTATTTAAAACGATGTTTGATGTTGTAAAAGAATATGGTATGTTGCATATTTACCTAACTTTTAAGTATTAAATATAATTTATAGAATGTTAAATTGCAAACATGATTAACATATTTGATCCTAAGCTGATAATCAATTTACTACCACAACATGTAAATTAGTTATTCTAGATTTCTATCATGTGAATAATTTGTTATATATCTAACAGCACAAAATTACAGAAATTTTATATAAATGTTTGTTTAAACATTTCATATTCTCAACAGAGAAGCTTCATAAAGTTGAATCTGCAATTTTAGTTTCGAAGCGAATTCTAAGTTTTCAAAAATTTGGATATCCTTAGTGTATAATATAAAAATATTTTCCTGAATAAAACCTATTTTAGAGCTAGGTTATAATAACAGGTTGTGTTGTGTGCTGGCAGGCTAACACCCTGGAAGTGCAGTACCAGAGGACTCAATGTCCTCCCTTAGACTGCAACGAACAGACCGCCTTCAGACCCGATAAGAAAGCCTGCTGCAAGCAGTGTCCCGCAGTCACACCGCCCGACACGGAACTTCTCAGAGACCAGCCTGCTAACACCTCCCTCGCCCACAAGAGCCCGGAGGATATCTTGGCGGAAGGGGGCTGCAAGTACCCCGTCGGGGGCCCCTACGAGAACGGCAAAGAATGGCACCCTAGGGTGTTTCTGCACGGGGAGATCAAGTGTGTCAAGTGTCGCTGCAAGGTACGGGAACCAATATGATGTGCTTAAAATAGAGTTGGTTCGAATACATTATTTTACAATAACTGAGATTGAATATGGATATTTATTTTACTTAGGAATCCCTAGCTCTGTTCCGCATCTTAGGAATAATTATGAACATATTAGAAAATGAAAAATATAAATAATTGTTGTTATAATGCATTCATTTTAACATTGATACATTCATTTAAGTGTTAAATTAATAGTCTGGGGTCTTGTTGTTGAGTTTGTCTTGGAATGAACCACCAACAAGTAGTATAATAACTCTAGAACAAATTCCAAATTATGATTTGAATTCAAAAAATTGTTTGGATGGATGGGAAACAAGTGGGATTTTCCCTCTCATGTGAAAGGAACGTCGAAACTTTATTCCCGTGGCAAAATCCCACTGTGGGAAAGTGTCCTAGTGTGTGAAAGAATTGTGTAAGGACAGAGGGAGACTGAGGAACTTTACTAAATTAACCTGACCGCAGTTTTGGAAACTGTGATGATGATGATGATGAAGATTGATATGTGTAGAATCTATTTGTTGAAGCAACATTTTGTTTATTTTGTTTATAAAAAAAAATGTGTAAATAATTACCTTAACTCCTGGCATTTTCAACCTAACCTTAATAAAGATCATTGATTCCACCGTTGTCATTTTATATCTGTCCAGGATGGTAAGGTGAAATGTGAGAGAAAACGTTGTTCTCGCTCGCCTTGCAGTCAGTCTGGCAAAAGACGCAACACCCTGTCGTTTAGTGATGGAGGAGACGAGTGCTGCCCGCTTTGTAGAAGAAATAGGCGACATCACCGGCCACCGGCAAAGAGTTGAACGCCTCATTCAAGGGGCAGCCATTCTGTTATTTATATAGCTAAGTTACGCGTTAATTTTATTTTGCAAAATAATGGTAGCGTTAGGCTATGTTTGCTATTTTAAGTAGGTTTGCCACTTTTTGTTCACATGTAAATGTTTTCTTTTATGGATGTTAGGGAAGTGCAAAGTTTCCTTTTTGAATTCGAAGCAAAACCGAATCGAATAAATGAAACATTCTCGAAGTTGAATCAAAGCTTGAATATGTTTTTTGTATGTATTGTTTTATGAATGAAAAAAAAAAAAAAATTGTATTTATTTATATAAATTCATGCACTAAAATGTCTACCTAACAGCCCAGTATGGCAATTATTGAACGCAAATTGAGTTTTTTATCTGTCAATATTTTTATCGGCGAAGCTTTGTGATTGACGATGCTGAAATTTCTTTCATAGTGAAGTTGAAGCTGATGTTTTTTTTTTNTTTTTATCATAACCCACCGTCTATGGAAACAATTTAATCAGCAAAAGTGCTATCAATTTTTTTAGGTTTATTTTTTTATACATTCAAGAAGGGGGAGGAAAGAGGATCAATAATTTATGAAACTTAAGAAAAGAAACAAACATTTTTATTATTTGTTAATACATGAATGTTGAAAACATTTTATTGAAAGCTATGGAATTACAGTAGACTCTTGATTATCCAGGGTGGTAATTTTTAACTATATAATAAAATTTCAATTAAAGGCCTGCTCTCTTATTATTATTAAATAGGTCTCTATAAATACTAACCATAGCCAAGGAATTTATCTTTACTCCTAAAAACAGTTGGTACAATGTGTTTCTAACAGTTTTTCTTTAAATTCAAAATGGAATAATCCAGTGTTTGTGTTATTTGTACTCTCTTCTTTTGTTTGATAAAGACAACACTGCCGAAATATTACTCAATTAGTGTATAGATGTGTGTGTGACTGTTTCTACCATAGAAGACAGAAGAAAGGAAGAAGATGTCACATTTGTGCATTGGATTCCTCACACATTCTTCCTATTTCCCTAGGTGGGCTTTCTTCATCAAATTTACTTTTAGTAGTTTATTTTTCCTTTTTATTTAGTTCTATCAATTTCCTTTACTATAAAACAAAAGAATAATGATAGTTATTCATTGTTTACTTTTGAATCAAAGAAGGCAGGTGCATCATTGTGTGCGGTAGTTTCATGTGTACTTTTTTTCTTTACTGTAAAATTCTTTGATAAGTTTTTGGAGTCATGGTGAAGTTTTCCCATCAATTTGTCAGTTTGTGTTTTCGTACCTTGTAACATGTGAATTCTCCATTTTTTTTTTCATATGTATAATTTATTTTTAAGCCCTTAGTGACCCTGTCTAAACATAAGAGTTGTTTTTATTATAGAACAAAAATCAGAAATACAGTAATTACAAAAAATGAAAAATGGTCGTTGGTGAAGTTATTAATGAATGATTTTAAAATGTTGGTAAGTAAAAAGAACATGATATTTTAAAAAAGAAAAAAGATAAGTTGATCAAGTTTATCGGATTTACTGTTAGTGTAAGGGGCATGTCTAGGTGGAAAACTATGGAGACCTCAAATTGCGAAGATTTGGACAAAGGGATGATTTTATGGTTATCCGAGGGTTTTTAATCCGGGCAAGTTTTTTTCCCCACACAACCCTGGATAATCTACTGTATCTGATTCAAGTGGCAAACCTAGCTATTTTTAAATCATGCGGGCAGTGATTAATATGTAAATATGCAATGAACACTGAAATTAATGTTTTTTATACATTTCTGCTTTTATTCGGATTGTAACGAAAATTCAGATTTTGCCCATAGATGGCACATAAAGAGTCTTGAAGTATGCTCATGTTAAAAGATAGGAGATCAAATTATGTGTTATGTTAAAAATAAATTAGTTACAATTCGAAAGTTATCAACATTCTTATGAATGGCTTTTGAAAATTTAATATTTAACACAAGTATATAGGGATGCATTTTATGTTTAAGAAAATACAGTATTGCTATTTTTTTTAGAGGTTAATCTAAGATTAGAAACAGAAACTTGTTTAAATAGTTCTTTACGTAAGTTTTTTTTAACTATATTCGAATAGACTGCATTTGAGTCGAGAGTAAAAAAAACACGAATGGGGGGCGTTTAAGTATTACATAAGCACATTTTTGGCCTTTTATGAATACCTGAATTATTATAGTTATAAAAAACCTCTAAGCTACTTTTAATCTGATGACAAAGGTCCTTGAGTTCACAGCCCGACACTTGTAGGTAACTATTATGTGTCCATTTGGGGTGACTGGGTCACTGCGCCATTCTTGCCTGTCTCTTTCTGTCTTGTTTTGAGGCCCCCCCTAATCCCTGTACTGCCTAGAGGTGCTTAAGTAATACTTGAATGCCTCCATGAAATAATTGTTACCCGTTTAAACCAAAGAAGACTGATTAAGCATGTTGACTGTTTAGGAGTAAACTGCTTCTATAGTTTTATTATTTATTGTTAAGTGTAGTGGTAGTGTTATGTGCAAATTATTAATATTATTAAAAATCATGTATATAAGGTTTTGCTTATACCGTATAAAAACTACTATGTTGTATTTATAAAGTCCATTATTTAGTTATTAACGTGTATTTTTCTTTAAATACTAAGTAAAAAGTAAATGTGTCAGTCGTAATGGGTAAAGGAATCCAGAATAAATAAAGTATTAATTTTTTAAACCCCAGTTTGTAGACATATTTAGTGAAAAAACAAACAACAAAATCAATGATTTGTGTTGGTCATCTAATAATAAATTATGCTATAAATATATAAGTGATTTTTTTTCATCCAGGGTTGTTTGACTTATTCATTGTGTTTGACCAGAATTTTTTACTGCAAAATGCTGGTGTTATCTTTTTTCCCTTAAATTAATTAATAAACTATCTTTTATTAAATAGTGTATAAATGTAAGATCATTTAACGTTATCATCTAAATAAAATACTCAAGTTTTTTATTTACAATAATTAAATTAGTTTGGGATTTTTTGTTGTTTCTTTCATTTACCATTTCATCATCATCATCATCAACTGTTTCCAGCCTGTGGCTGGGTCACTTTAGTAAAATACCCCCATCTTCTTCTGTTCTTCCACCACTCTTTTTCCTTTAATTTCTTTCATTCTTCTCCTCTCACTTGAACACTTTCTGTTATCTGTTCCTCCCATCTCTTTCTTCGTCTCCTTTGCAATCTTTTTCCTACATACTTCATTCCCAAAATTTTCTTCGGCAGCCTCTCTTTTTTCATCCTCATTACATGACCATACCATCTCAGTCTTGCTTCCTCTACTATTTCATGTACTCCAACATCTTCATTACATGACCATACCATCTCAGTCTTGCTTCCTCTACTATCTCATGTACTCCAACATCTTCATTACATGACCATACCATCTCAGTCTTGCTTCCTCTACTATCTCATGTACTCCCTGTACCTTCACTCTTTCCCAGATAGCTTCTCATGTTTACCACATGCTTAAGGGGAAAAAAATCATTCTAACATTATAATAATGTAAATTAAGTCTTTTAAAATATATGAATATAATAAATGAAGAAATGTAATTTTAAATTGGTTAATAATGGACAGGAATAACGACCACGCGAACTGACTCAGTTAGTGAAGGGGAGGGTTACCTCTTAGTGGCGGGATACATTTAAAGCTCAGAATATTACGTGTAAACTTCAGTATTTATTTAATTTTTATATGTTGAGCTTTTCTTACGATTCAAATTTATGTTGAAAAATGATACCTGGATAAGAGAATCAAACCTTTGTTCTTTGACTTAGCGTGCCATTGTTTTTTACCACTGGGCTACCCAGGATTGTCCTTTGCCCATGATTATACATGGTATATCTAATCCAGATTAGAAAATAAACTTATGGTGAAATATGTGTAGTTTATTGGAATTCTTTCATATTTTGTCAATTTTTGTACTTAGTGAAACATTTCAATTCATGAATTCTCATTCATATTTATTAATGGTGTGCAAGTAGGCATTTTCTACTTCAAGTCGAGTTTGAACCAAAAAATAGGTTTTTTTTTTTTTCGATTTCAAGTAATATGGAGAAATGGTTGTAATAGAAATATTTCAAGTTTAATTTCTGTAATAGATCCATCCATTCATAAATCATAAGAACAAAATAGATTTTTCAGAATGAATATTTATTTTGTGAAAAAAATAATAACCATAAAAATTTTGGATTTTTAAATATACCATCTACAATAACTTTTTTTAATTAGGATAAAATAAATATTAAGGGACTCTATTTGCTATTAAATAATATCATAAAATTAATTAAACTCTTAATTTTTCAAAAATCAGAAATTCTAAGTACTAAAATTTGTTGAATTTAGTAAAAATCGGTGATTTCAATCAGCTTCTAAAACTCGACTCAAACTTGAATTTTTGAGTACTCGCACACTCCTAATATTTATACTATTAAAATGAATTAGATCTGTTTATTCCTAAAATCAAGTGTAAATGTCATGTTATTGTTCAAGTAATTTCTTGTAGATCTAATAATAGTCTACAATGTATCTAAGAAATGAGGCTAAGATGTATTATAATAATGTCAATAGTGATTATTTTTTAGATCTTATACACAAGCACTATTTTGTTTAAATAAGTTGTAGAAATAATATGTAAATAATAACTTAGCTAAGATAATTGCTGTAAATAAAGTTTATCATGCATTTTGTAAATTATGATTGGTTGGATCGAAGCAAGTTTTCATATCTCTTTTGTGAGATGTGGTCAGAAAATACATAATGTATACTAGTCTTGAATTATTGTAATGGTTCTTGTAATAAATGTATAAACCTTGCTTGATTTCTTTATCAATAAAACAAAAGCTATATGTAATTTATTTTAAATACTTTGTTTTTTACTGAATGAAGAAGATTGTGAAGCTACGAAGAAAAAAAAAATCCAAATTATGGTGATGTCCCATTTTAACAAGATGTCTTCTTTGATTTTTGGTTGAAAAAGGCATTTTAATATTCTAATGAAACACTTTAATGTAAAACATCTTTTCACTTTTTGATGTAAATTTTGTTATTATCGGAAAAGATACATACACAGCAAAAACCTGGGCATTGAATGTAAGAGAGACAAGAAAAGTGAAGGCCATGGGAATGAAGTTTGTGAGGAGCGTGTTAGCTGTCACGAGGATAAAAAGGATTAGGATTGGCGTTATCTGGGGAAGAGTTGTAGTACAGGGAGTACAAGGGCCCTATGTGTCAAGATGGAGATAGGCGGCTGATCTGCAGCCCCCTTGTACCATCGAGGCAATGGATATTCCCGGAGATAAGAAGTTATTTAGGTTAGTTAGTTGTACAACTAGGATAGGATAGGGAAGGGAGGGTAATAGGAATGGGTAGGTTAGAAGATACAATTTCAGGGAATGTAGAAATAGGGAAGATAAGTAAGGAAGTGGTTTGCACTTAGGTGTAGGTGGAGCACCAACTCCGGTATGAGCGCCTCCCCAGGTGGCGGAAAGGGGGATGCTCGCCTCTGCTGGGCGCACCGTTGGACTGGGATGAGAATTCAGGTCTGATGGGGTAACCAGCGGAGGAGAGTACCGGGGAAGTAATATACCCAGGGCGGACCAATTGGTGAATGAAATTGTATCTCGGAGATAGGTAATATAGGAGCTAAAACCTGTTTAGATTAAATAAAATTGGATAATGTATAATAGTAGGAAATGTTCTGATACTATTTAAATAAGGCCTGGATTTAAAATTGTAAGATACCAGGCCAAATTAGATTGGTAATAAAAAAAAAGTACAGGGAGTACATGAGACAGTATAGGAAGTAAGACTGAGATGGTATGGTTATGTAATGAGGATGTTGGAGTACATGAGATAGTAGAGGAACCAAGACTGAGATGGTATGGTCATGTAATGAGGATGTTGGAGTACATGAGATAGTAGAGGAACCAAGGCTGAGATGGTATGGTCATGTAATGAGGATGTTGGAGTACATGAGATAGTAGAGGAACCAAGGCTGAGATGGTATGGGCATGTAATGAAGATGGATAAGGAGAGGATACCAAAGTAAATAATGAAAATGAAATATGTAGGAAAAAGACTGCAGGGGAGGCCAATAAAGAGATTGGAGGAGCAGATAACAGAAAGTGTGCAAGTGAGAGGAGAGGAATGAAAACAATTAAAGTAGGAAGAGGGTGACCTGGTGGTCTAGGGGTAAGGTGTCAGACTTCTGTGCTGAGGGTCCGGGGTTCAATCCTCGGTCCCGGCATAGATTTATCTGATTGCCAAACCCTTCCTCCACCTCTGACAAGACGTGTATTAATCACAACTTGTGAATGTGTGGAATGCCAGGCCTCCACCGTGGTTCGGATCCCACGTTAAACTGTAGGTCCTCCATTACATCTCACAATCACCCTACCATTGCACATTAGCGTAAGTGCGTATAACCCGAACGGGTAGTAAGACGCGGTGCTAATAATAATAATAATAATAATAAAGTAGAAAGAATGGTGCAGGGATAGAGGAAAATGGAGGCATTTACTAAATTGATCCAGCTACAAGCTGGAAACAGTTGGTAATGATGATGATGATGATACAAATAAATATTGAAACAAACTTTATGTTGAAATTATGTTGAAGATTGAAAATAACTTTCTTTAAGTTAGACATAGATTCTGGCCAAACGCTAAATTTCTCAAACCATTGCCATTTTTTTAAGGTAATAAAAAGCCACCAGTTACCTTACATCTGGTTGAGATTTAACCCTAGAGTGCTATTGTATGTAAAATATATGTGAAATGTCTGAACAATTAATTTTCACTCCCCTGGCTAGCAAGCCTCCCTTCTTTCGAGTTACGTCTCCAATGGTCAGTCAACAATTAACTGTTGTGACAAATGATTGTACCTTGGATGTTACATTATATTATTTGGAAGTAGAAGCCAGATTTGTGGGGAACACCAGAAATAACTGTGCACAGACTGTTAAAAATTGGTTAGTAACAAATATCTTAATTGCTTTATATTTTTTTACTATTAACGAGATAGTTTCAGCCATTACAAAAACATTTAAATATACCAATGTTTAATTGTATCCACACAGGTTTTTTAAGACCTTGAATTTTTTTGTTTTGCAGTTTGATGTATTTATTTTTGTGTTTTGATGCATGTTGATTTTGATGTAATTAAAAAAAACAAATAACCAAAAAACTAAAAATTAAACTCAAATCACATAAGAAACTTAAGAAAGGTTGAAACAGTTAAGTCAGATTTACAATTATCAATAGAGATACAGCACTTTACAATAACTATAGTATACTAGGGTTAAAGATAGTTCACAAACACTTTATAACTTTTTTTTTAATACATACAATCTTTGGTGGGTTGGACCTCTATTAATTATTTAAATTCATATCAGGACAAGGTCACATATCCAAACAATTTTTTAAATACTTAACTCTTCATGTATCTACAATATAAATAAATTAACTCTTTGATATCTCAGGTTTTAAATTTAAAAAAAATTGTTTGTTGAAATTTTTCCTGTTAATCAGAATTTTGAATAACCAATTTTTAACTGTAGCTTAGATTTTGAATTTAAGAATAAGTGTGAGTAAATCGGTCATTCTAAATTATCCTTATTTGTAAATAATTTGTATTAAATCCAAGCCAAATAAAAAACATCCCATTTCTACAAAATAGAGGTAATTGAAAAAAAATTATTGTGTTTTTTGTTACAACTTAAAAAAAAAAATGTTACTGTTCAATCATTCAAGACATGAAATTGTGGTTTAAATTGTATCAGTAGGCAACAATGTTACGTTAACCTTACAAACCCCTCCAATATGTTGTCATAATAATGAAGTGAAACTAATGTAAATTTCAATTTTCATAGGAAGCATCTTATCTGAAAGAAAAGCTACATCTGATTTCATGTATTCATGCATCAAGTCATGTGATCTGCAGCTTATAAATGTTTATACGTATTATCAATATTTATAAAATAACACTAAAAATATGGTAAAATCTTATCAATATTGAAAAAAATCCAACACTGGTACAGTTAATTAATTAAACATTACTAGTGAAGCTATATCTGTAACCTAAAGAACATTTACATCTCTATGAATCAAGTATCATCTTAAATTGAAAAATGATATCTGGACACTGGAATTGAACCTGTGACCTTTGAATTAGCGCACCAATTCTCTATCTCTGAGCCATCCAGGACTCTTCACTCATATTTAAGGCCTCCATCAAATACTCTCGCTTGCACTATGAGTGAAGAATAACCCTTATCCAAGGGTTCCAGGTTTGATTCCTTTGTTCAAGTGTCATTTTTCAATTTACAAATATGCTATCTATCTTGTTTGAGAAAAATTATTATTTTTTAAAAGGCTTTTCCTATGAAAATTGGATTGTTGTGTTCTATTCATAGCTTGGACGTTTGCTGCAGTTTTCTTGCATGTTGAAGTCCTTCCCTCACAGCCATCAGCGCAAGATCTACCTTATCAGCCGTGGCGTTGTACCCCATCAAACCAATACGGAACACCTGGCCTGCAGTGGGGCCTAGTCCACCGGCGATCTCAATAGCGTAGCTATAACAAAGAATTAAGCTGGTTATACAATTAAATAAATTGTGCGGTGGACCGCACATATTTTCTCGTTTCTTAGTATAAAAATTGAGATAATTATTCAAAATGTGTAATATATGTAAAACAAAATAATATACAATTGTTGCAGAAACATTTCACCAAAGAAAATAAATTAAATAATATACACTGGTACAGAAACACATTGAGGAAAAAGTAATATATCTGTTCAGCAAAGAGTATAATCCATTTCTCAAACCTCAATTAAAAAACATGTTTCCCGAAATCTCAGAAACTACTGGTTTTATAAAAATATATTTTAAGTAAAAGTTTTTAATTTTTAATAGTACAGTTCTACAAATTTGCAATGATAAGCTATTTAATATCTCAAAATTGAAAATATCTGCTTATGTGAAGTACCCCAAAAGTCATTTTCCCAAAAAAATGAGAATTGCCTTTTTTTTTAATGTTAAATCAGTCCCTAGTTATGGTACTAATTTTAATCGAAATCGTTGATGCCGATTTTGAGAAAAATAGATTATTTTTTTCTCTCTTTTGAACTTAAAATAAACAACCTTTAATTTTAGCGTTGGATAGCAAATTCCAAAAACAATTTTGAGCAAGCCTATGAAAACCGTAGATACCAAGTTTTAGCCCGTCGTTGAAATGGTTTCAGTTCTAAGCAGAGATACAAACAAACAGACGGCATAGCGATAACCACTTTTCAGTTTCAGGGAGTCATGAAATATAGACATTTATCAAAATATTGAGTTGATTTTTTTTTTACGGTCCCAATATTTCTCTTTCCAAGAGGACAAGAGAAATTAAGAACTTTTAATGAGTTTTTATTCAAATGTATGCCTTTTAAGGATTTAAATTATGGCATGCAATATGATCAGGCACTATTATTGTGATTTTGGCCTAAATTGTAAGGTTTCGGTTTTACAATTTCAAAGCGTTGAAAACGTAAGGTCAAAGGTTTTTGACTGACCAATAAAGTAATGTGAATCGTAGCTATCAATGTATCAATATCAATAAGATAAAAATAACAATTTAGTAGAGGTGTGTGTGTGTTTGTTTGTGTGTGTGTGTGCGTGCGTGCGTGCGTGCACGCACGCTAAGCTATGAAAAAAGTATTACTGTTGACTTCGCTTCAAAAAAATATTTCGGCATTGACAATAACATATTTGACAGCTAAAGTACTCAATCTATGTTCCTTTATTGTCTATGAAGGCTCTTATGTTCTTTACAAATTCATATGAACAAATCTGAAGTATTTTTTTAACAACCATCTTATTACCAACATAAAAATTTGTATAAAAAATATTCAAAATTCAATTTCAGATTTGAGAATATTTCATATAGTAAATTCAATTATGCTTCAAATTTAAAAAGTGGACTTTGCTTACCCTTTTAATATGGTAAAATGTTGTCAATTTGTAATGCAAAAAAAATAAAATCTTAAAAGCCCTTCCTATGAAAATTGTGCTGTAGGAACTTCTAGTGAAAGAAATGTTTTTGAGGGGATCAGATCTAAAGGAATGATTTTCTCTGATTTCAGACAGCAGGTTCTTACTTCTTCATGGCGTAATCCTGGAGGACTTTCAGGTCCAAGTTGGCGGGGACCCTGACGGTGGTGATGGTCGGAAGTCTGGCATCCTCTTTCTCCACGAACAGCTCAAGCCCTAACCCCCTCAAACCTTCGTGGAGTCTCTTGGCGCACGCACTGTGTCTCGCCGTACACCTCTCAACCCCTTCCTCAGCGATGATGGCCAGACCCTCCCGAAGGGCGCTCACTAGAGTGGACGAGATGGTGTGGTGGTACCTAGAGATGAACATTTTCCAGTAAATAATTGCCAATGGGAAAATTTCCCACAGTGTGGGCTTGTGACCTACTAATATGGTGAAAGGGCTAGGTTGTGGGACAAGGGTACCTAGAGCCTATTACATATATGTTTAAAATATGTAGCCCAGATCCATCTCTGGTTAAATATAGTGTTTATATATCCTGGTATGGACTAGAGCAAGTTGTTACTTTCATTGATCTGTCTCAGTCTGGTCAGATATAGTGTTTACAATGACTCTATATCTTCTGGTATGGACTAGAGCAAGTTGTTACTTTCATTGATCTGTCTCAGTCTCACTTATGGCTTTGACAAAAATATGAACGTGGGTGAGGTATGAACGATACTAGTAATAACATTCACTATAAAGCCAGTCTCTGTCATGAATGGAGTGAAGGTGTCTCTAGTAGGGTCAGTTGGTGTCTTGGCAGACTGATGTGCAATAGTACCTTCTGGATCAGTGAGGAAAGCAACAGGAAACTACCTCACTCCTTATTTCTCTAGTACACTTCTTCAGTGCTGCCTAGGCTTTACAGCTGATGGAACTGTTAAGGGGATCCAACCAACCTTCGGGTTGAGTAGGCCCTACTATACATAAATACATAATACATACATACATACATACATACATTAAGTGTGTTGGAGGATGAGGGGTGTAAGGGTGGGGGTAGCAGTTTTTAGTAAATTCTTAAGCCAAACTTAAAACCATTTTAATTATTCTATTGGTGAGTACATTGAAAATAAAATACAAACAAAAAAATATGAAAATATATTGCTAAAATTGTCAAATTGTTATATCCCAGGGAAAAGTGATTTATTTGTAAAGTCTTTGATATTAATATTGAAGTTTTTTTATATCCATTACCGTTTCCAGTGGGCTGGGTCAATTTTTCATTGGAACTCACTTAAAAGTTTGGTTTTTTTTTTCTTCCAGAAAAACTATTAATTGAAAATGGAAACAAATAATGGAGATTTTTCCAAAACAGTTATTTTTCTGTCTCACGTCTCTAGGGGTACCTTGAATGAATACGTGCAATCTCTTATTGTCGCTGTACACTCTAAATTATTGCGATTGTCCTAATTACAGATTGAAAAGTAAAAATGAATGTTAACACAGACATAATCGTTAAACACTTTGTTTTAAGTTTGGAACGCACTGTTCTTATTTAGCGGAACACACACGGTAAGAGCTCAACATGAGTGTTACATGACGCCAACCACACTAGCCCGAAAAAGGAGGATTAAAGAATGTATTCGTGCGCCACACTATTGGGCACTCATACTGTTGGTTATGAGGTTAGGCCTAAACAAGCATGATATTTTAAACATGTTTTGACAATAATGATGTGCACTTACTGTCGTGGCTCGCCAGAACATGCCCAATAGTTGGACAGATGTTTGACATCCCAGTAAAATACTGACACAGGAGTCTTGCGGGATTCGATCTTGGACCTGAAACACAGAAGAAGAAAAAAAAATTGTTCAAAATGCAAGACAAACAATGGAGGCAGCTGATTTTCTGTTGTGATTTTTTGATAGACTTTAATTCACAGGCATTTAACATGCCTGACTAGATTATTGCATTATTGAAAATAGGACTTAAAATAACCCATTACTTGAGTTCCCTCACTAACATAAGCTGGCAAACCTATGAGATGTGACACCGGCGTCACGGACTATGAGGATTTGGGGATGCCTCCACCCCCCTTTCCTCCAATATTTTGACAAATGGGGAACCAAGAGATGGGATACATTGACAACTTGAGTCATCAACAATGACACAGAAATGTCTTAGTCACGTAGTGTTGAGCTATGTCCACCAGAAAATACTCGAAACTGTTGACCTGGACAAAGTGGCAAAGAGTTTCATATCAAAGAGGGGCGGGAGAAGGAGCATTTTTGGATGAGTTTGTGACTAAATGGAAACTATAAACTTATTATGTTTCTGCTTCTAAATCAAGGTTGGGTAGAGTGAGATTTAATTCCATAAACTAAGCCAACCTATATCTTTAAAGTATAGGTGAAAAAATGTACTTTAGTTGAAAAAATACATTGTAGACACTCGCCTTTCAAAGATTTCAATGTGATGGTTTTACAGCTAATTGCAATACAGCTGACCTAAATTCTTGTGTTTGCATCATCCTAAAGTATCTAAAAGTGAATAAATTGACAGGTCGGGAGGAGGGGGAGCACTTAAATAAAAATAATACATTGTTTTTTAACGAGAAGAACAAGAGAGCTGGGAAGGTAAGGGAAGAAATATCTTTGTACCGCCACATAGTCACAAGGTTGTGACGCTAGTAAATGCGTTGTTCGCGGCTATTCAAAAATTGTTGTGCCCCATTAAATCTCATCTGTTTATTATTAGTCCTTCATTATCATCATCGCAACATTATTGTGTCTAATGTGAAGTATTAACTTTATAAATGGCATACAATTTCTAAAAATCTTCGTATCTATAACACTCTAGAAGCATAAACAAAACAAGTTTCCTAGAAATGCTCTAGGCTTTCATGTTTTCTTTCTCTGTAATTTTTCTAAAATATAATATAATGAATAAACTGTATAGTAATAAATAATAATGCTTGTGAATGTAGGTATCCAATAGTCGATTTCTTCTAAAAATTTGTATGGTCACCTGAAATAATTCCTCAGAAAATTGTTGAGAGCTTCGGCACACGGTCTCAAAAATGTTCGTCAGTCCTACCTAAAATGGTCAAGTTAATACAGGACCCTTCGCTATGCTTGGTCAACAAATTATGATACATGTTCGGTACGCTTACAAGGCCCTAGAGTTGAAGGAGATTGGGGCGAGTCCCGCAGGGGACCCCAGCACCTTCTGGGATCCAGAGTAGATGACGTCAATCTCCCATTGGTCCGTTTGGACCGACACCCCTCCAAGAGATGCCACTGTGTCTACCACCAGCAAGCAGTCATACCTGGAACAAACAAAGAACAGATTTATTGCTAAAAAGTAGTACTAATTGTGGATATACTCTTAATACTGACCCTGTAGAGCAGAACTAGTTAAAAATGTACTTATGATACATTCTCACACTTACACACTAGGCAGGGGCATAGATTTATGATTTACCCAACCCTTGCACCTAAAACTTGAAGGGGCTTAGGGGAAATGCATCCAACCGCCGCTGGAGGCAGGACAATTTTCAAAATATATAATATAGCCTGCCTCTAAAATATATTTTGAAGGTTTTTTGAGTAATTGTGGACTAGGGTTTAACATTTTTTAAACTAGTCACTAACATTAAAAACATAAAAAGTAGGCCTAGCCTTGGCTCAAAGAAAATTTTTATAAACATCTTTGAAAAAAACATGTTTAATAGATTCCAACTTTATCAAATTTCTGATTTGGTACTTTTTAACTTCATTCCAAACCACTAGATGGTTTTTTAGCAGCATACTGTTTTGAACAAAACAAAACATTTTTAGTCAATCTGTAGATTGCTTCTGGGAAACAATTGAAGATAATAAGGGCAAGGAAAATGACGACAGAAAAGGCTGATATTATTAATTAGTGATTTTTATAGGTAGGTATCTACCTACATAGGGTCCTATTATAACTTATACCTAATCTTTGCGATGTTTCTCCGGCATTCCAGGGCTCTTTCTCCCACTAATAGATATCCTAGAGCAATGGCTCTCAAAAGGTGTGCCATGGCACACCAATATTCCATGAAATTCCTTAGGTGTGCCACGAAATGATTGATGTTATGTTATTGTTGGGGTGTTTATGACTAAAATAACAAGCTTAACCCAATCTTCCCAGACTATGGAAATTAAATTACAATAAAATTTTGAATGGATTAATACATTTAGAGATAAGTTACTTCCATGCGAAGCTGCCATGTGTGTATTTTTATAGTAGTTTTTATTAATTAATTATTTAACTAACAAATCAAAATATTTTAATATATGACTTTTTGGTGTTTTATGTAGTTAATAACGCCCAGAGTAATGTTTTTTGTTGTTTTTTTTGTGTAAAAATACAGTTTCTCAAAAGAAAGTGTAAACGTTCTCCACCCGAAAGCTTAAATAGATCTTTTTTTCCAAATACTGTAATGGCCTACAATCAGGGCGTTTAGTAATTAATGTGAATCTTGTAGTTTCTTACACAAAAGTTCAATCCAAGGTCGAATAGAGGACACGTATTTACTGTTCAAATGAAAGAAGCATGTGCAGAACATGCGCATACGAGTCTCCCGTAGCGTTATCAAATACCTCATGACAGTATTATAAGGTATTTCCTGTTACTAGCTTACACGTTTTTGTTTTTTATGCCTCGAAGACTCACAACAAAATAATACTAAGTTAGTGTGTCGTAAATAAAAAATAGAGATTGAGAACCACTGCCCTAAAGAGATGAAATTTGGTACGGTATGTACGCTATGGACGGGATCATGCCTTCTTTATGAGAAAAATCTGAAACCTGATAAAAAAACAAGATGACGGATCCAAGATGGTGGATGCGACGTACAAATTGAGATCTAATGAGCTGAAATTTTGGAATGGGCACTATGGAGCACGCCGTCTTTGTTAGAAAAATCAGAAACTTTAAAAATTCAAGATGGCGGAGGCAACGCTTCTCGTTAAGGTGCGGCAGAAGGGAACGCGAGTAATTTTATAGTTTTTATAGCATTACATTTTTTTGGCCAAAATAAATCAAATATCTCTCCAGTAGTAACATAGAGTTTAGTTTTCTGCACATGCTAATATCAACAGTTGTTGAATATCTGTCAAGGGTGTCCTGGAATTTTGTCAAAACTCTTTATATAAAGAGAAAAAGTTTTGACAAAATTTCTGGACACCCTTGACAGATATTCAAGATCTGTTAATATTACCATGTGCAGAAAACTAAACTATATGTTACTACTGGAGAAATATTTGATTTATTTTGGCCAACAAATTTCAATTCTATAAAAACTAAAAAATACTGGCACTCCCTTCGGCCACACCTTAACCTGTTAGATCCACGGACACAAATCGCACTAACTCTTGTTTTGAAAAAAAAAAAATCCACAATTAAATTAAAAATAACAGGGAGACAGACTCGACGTGAAATTTAAAATNTAACAGGGAGACAGACTCGACGTGAAATTTAAAATTGTAACCGTTGGAGACAAGTCTGACTCCTGGTTGTAGATTTATATCAAAAGCTATAGCAACAGATCACGTCACTCGACGAATGAATAGGTGAAAGAAAATCAGGAAGCTTTTGCAATTGTCAGTTAATGTTGTTCCTATAAAAATTGAAGTGTACACACCTGCGACAGAGTGGTCCGACACCTTGCAGAGGCTGGTATACCCCGGTGGAAGACTCGCCCTGAACTAGAAACAACAGGACTGGTCTATGACGAGCTAAGGCACCTTCTAGTATCCTCAGGCAGAAGTTCTCCCCAGGATTCTTCTCCAAGATCCTCACGTCAGCGCCTGAGGGTATGACAATGTAATCGAGGGGCTAGAGCGCAGAGGCACACACTTGGTCCACGCTGAAAGACAGCAAATCTTACCTTGACAAATAATACTACAGTGAAATCTGCCTTTAACGGACCCTTAAACGCAAACAAATTTTGGTTCCTTGGATATAGGGCTGAATAATATGTTAAACTCCCCGGATTAGATAAAACCTGTTTAACGTGGAGACGGAAATCAAAATAAGCCTTTATACGGAAAATTTTCAATGTTCTGGAGTGTATCGCTAAGGAAAATTCTAGGCATCCTACACATTCTACAGAATTTTGTTTTATCTACTCTTTGATTATTTTAAGAGGAGTTGAAATGTTAAGCCAGGTATATTTCCTTTCTCCTCCGGAGTTCTTTTGTTACCTTGCTTACAAAATGTTGTACTGTAATTGCCTCTTGAATGATATCTACGTTCTCCCCAGTTTCCGCGCCAATCACTTGTCAATCACCTTTGGAATTCAGCTTTTAACTGTAAGGCACTACCTGTAGTGAAATTCAATTGTTTGCCCCATCCGGAAATTTTATCCAATAAAGACAAATTATATTGTGAATAAATAAATGAGTACGGTATTTTATTTCATCTCAATAACGTGCATGTCTCTGGTTTAATTTTTATACAAACCTTCATCAACGGAAACTTGGCCTTAGCGTAGAAATATCATGGACCCCTGCGATTCCTTTTAAGGCAGGTTTAACTGTATATGGCCCCTAAATAAGAGACCATTGCGTAACCTGTAAAGGTAAGTTTGCAACATATCTGGGTAAAAGGAGTGTGCAACCA
>CABFWB010004470.1:9116-58880 GCA_902151455.1 Timema bartmani
TGTTTGGATTTTATATAATTTATTTTACAATATTAATTTTGTTATCATTGGTGATTTGTTTTGTTTCTGTGTGTAGGGATGGCAAAACATATAAAACTTGTCATATGATGACAAAGAAAAACAACGAATCCCGCTCTCTTTATATACCTACTATTATAGAAATAAACGTAAGTCCTTAACTTATATGTTTACTGGTACATAATCACTTTTAACCATAGTCTCAAAAATTCCCTTCAAATTACAAGATGAATTTTATTATTTAATAGTTAAAAGCAAAGATTTTCATTTTTAAACATGACGTCCCTCTCGTTTCACTTCAGCTGGATAAATGGTTAGGCATTTCTACTTATAGTAGGCCTACTGGGAGTACATTCACTTTGTCTGAACATATAAGTTTAGCTGTTGAGGAGAGTGGTAAACATAAACACTAATTTTTGGGGAGTTTTTAGTAAAAACTAAAAAAATTATCAGATAAAATGTAGGCCTGTGTTCAAGTTTAGTATGATAGCCTATAAATAAGGTTTCTTAATCCAACTTCAACACAGCCCTACATTATAAACTGATGAAATTATCTGTAGATAATAGGATATGACACTTTAACACAAATCTATGAAGATTAAAAGCATAAAATTACAAAAACATTGTTTCTTTATTGCCATGCCCTGTGTGAGATATAACTTACTTTAATCTTTGCTTAGAGTGGGAGAGTAGTTTTGCGAGTCCAAAAGTTTAATAAAATGACGGGGTTGAACTATTCCACACTCACATAAACGCAGTGATCTCTCTACTATACTGGATGGACATAAACACACCCCTTGCAATGGACCTAATCGTGACGCTAAAGTTTGTCGTCTGCTTGCTAACGAGGGGACAAATTTAGCGGTTTCTTTCAATGTTCTTGTGCAAAAACCGCGTGCCTGATAAATTTTTTTTTTAAATAGTGAAGTATTAATGTATTATACTACACTTGACTGAATACACATTTACATTAAAGGATATACGATTCAGTTTTAAAAGTAATATTGTACAAATAAGAATTACATCTTTAATATATTAAAATATGTAGCTAGCGCCCATGTTGCTTACATTTCAATAACTAAAATAAAAATAGGTCGTTTTAAACTCAATTAAATTCGTTTGAATGGCAAACTTTGAGTAGTAGTTTTACATTCCAATTATCATTTAGGTTATAGGTTTGTATGAAGTACTACCAACTATATTACAATATATTTAAAATTGGCTCTTAGCTTGTATAGCCTATTCCTTTCAGAAGCCACATTATATTTAATGTTCAATAACTATAATGAAATAGGTTCGCTTAAAACTGAATTACATGTGTTTGAATAACAAATTTTGTGTAGTAATTTTACATTCAAACTATCAATTAGGTTATAGAACTTGTAAGAAGTATTACTATATTACAATATATTTAAAGTTGGCTCTCAGCTTGTATATTACTTTCAGAAGCCATACTATATTTAATACTCGATAACTATAATGAAATAAGGTCGCTAAAACATCATCATTTTTGTTCGAATGACAAACTTTGTGTAGAGCTCTTACGTTCAAACGATCATTTAGGTTATAGGCTTGTAGGAAATATTACTATTTTAGCCTAAATCGACTTATTTAAAGAAACAAGTTGTGAGTGTTGAACTTAGATAGGCTCTTCAAGCCTTTTTATTAGAATATTTATTTCGTTTAACTAATCATACAATTATATATCTCATGTATTCATAAAAATTAGCGAACGATGTCGAAATTCCACATTACCTTGTATTTGTATAAGAGAGAAAGAGATACCCGAAAGTTTTCTTCTTTCTTACACAATGGTGTACAAACGAGTTCGAAAATTTTAGCCGCAGCTGTCCATCTAGTTATATTATAGTGATCCATGCATAAACGTTTATTTTAGGGAGTTTAGGGTAATACGCTGGCTTGCAACCAAATAAATATGTTAGTAAATTAGACAGTTGAAACGTCTATAGTTATATGAATTTTAACATGAATCTTAAAGAATGGGCTGCTATAGCTAAATGAATATTACAAACCATAATATGCATTAAGGACTTTTTTAAGGACCAAAATTGAATTTTACAAACAGAATCATATTTTATATCAACATTTATATAAAATTTAGACATTTAAGGACCAAAAATGAATATTAAAAATCATATGCATTAAAGAATCCTATTTTATATCAACATTTATATCAAATTTGACCAAACATGGGGGAAAATCTTGCATTACAGACATTTTTAAGGCTCTCCACGACTCAAACCAGAATTAGTGTCAAGAGCACAAACCGGGGCCCTGATAGTAAAATCAATTCTCTATCCAACCACACAAGTGTTCATAGGTCTAGACCCTAGAGATCCGAGAAATTTGACCCAAACTTGGGGAAGAACATACTTTATTTTAAAGAAAAATCTTGCATTATACACATCTTTAAGGCACACCAGGGCCCAAACCAGAATTTGTGTCAAGAGCATAAAGCGGGGTCCTGATAGTAAAATCAATTCTCTATCCAACCATATAAGTGCGCATAGGCCTAGACCCTAAATAGCTTAGCAATTTGAACAAAACATGGGAGAAACATACTTTTTTTTAAAAGAAAAATCGTGCTTTACACACATTTTTAAGGTGCTCCAGGGCCCAAACCATAATTTGTTTCAAGAGCACAAAGCGGGGGCCCTCGTGGTTCCAAGTATCCTCTATTCAACAATATATGTAAGCGCGGGCCTCGACTATTATATATCTCTGGCCAATTTGACCTAATAAGGGAATACACAATTTTATTTTTAAGTAGAATTCTGTTTAAAGCGTCCAAACGTCAAAATCATAGTTTATGTCTATTTAATAATTATTGAAAGTATAAGAGTTCTACGTGTATATTTTTTTAACCTCCTGTAATTTCTCCCTCGTTTGTTGCACCCTTGATTCTACCTTGCTTTCCCACCCATTATACTTCCACTACAGTAAAAAACATCCAAACATTCTCCCTACAATCTTTTTCCTCTCATTCAATCTTCAATAGATCTTTTTATCTCGCAAGCCTTCCCTCACCCCACCCCTGCCTAAATCAATCCCCCGAAACTATAAATAGAAACCTAAGACTTTGGTGTTATGACTCATACTTCTGGCCCAGACCAAAGGCAGAACCTGTTCCCCCCTCAGAAAGCCAGTCCCCGCCAATATTTCTTGAGAAATCTGCTGTTGTACTTGAGGGAATCACATTTCGTGGGCAGACCGACTGAATTATGAATCTAGCACATTTTCGTAACCAAAGCAATTGAGTAAAACTGTCGTAAACCATTGCCAGCCATAATGACCAATTGTAATAAATCCATCCCAATTACAATTTAACACTTTTCACTCTTAAAACCAATAACATCAAATTACTTTTTATTTATTTGTAAAGATTTTACTTACTGTTTTAGTGCATTTCGTTATATATATATATATATATTTAAATTAATATATCCAAAACTGTTTAGTGTAATACACCCTATTAGACAAAGCTTACTAGTAGGTAGATGAACTTGATAACAAACCTACTTAAATATCAGTGTAGACTAATTATTAATTTCGAAAACTATTTCTTTTATTTCGTCTTGGTTGCTCTTTCCAAGCCCACATAGGCAGGCACGTAATCTTACTGTCAATCTGATAGTCTTGTTGGCTTGTCAGATCAGGCATCATATCCTGGGCCTGGCTGGGTGTAGGTCAACTTAAGGGGTTTTCACTAAATAGTTTCACACTCTCCTTCCACGCAAATGTGGGTGCACTTCCTCTAAATTATACCGACCTCGTCCCTAAACTAATAGCGTAATTAGTAAATATATGTAGAAACCCGAACGTATAGTAGGACGCGGTGCTTAAAAAACTTATCAGAAAAACAAAATACGAACATTGTCCTTTGTCATGTCAAACACTTCCCAGATAACCAATATAAACTAAATCGTTATTTCCAAACGTCTAAAAATATATTTTCAAAATGCCCTCATTATTGAAATAAACCATGGTTGCAGCTAAGAGTTCTGTCGTCCAGGGAAAACTAGGACTTACCCTCGGTATCACTTCAGGTTTTTAAGGCCATTTTGACTTAAAACGCGTCTTTTATATTCATCTTGACTATCAATATTTTATAATAATTATTAATTTTTTTTACCCGCCAAGGTGTTCGTGGTCTAACGCGCTAATATCGTGTTAGATTAGACCGCAGAGGACTGAGAGATCAGGGTTTGATCCTGGTCGGGTGTATTGAAGGTGGTTTTTCCTAAATGGATTCCTCTTCTCTCTCTCTCTCTCTCTCGGATCTGTAGGGTCTAGGCCTAAGCACACTTATATGGTTGGATAGAGAATTGATTTTACTATCAGGGCCCCAATTTGTACTCTTGACACAAATTTTTGTTTGGGCCCTGGAGCGCCTTAAAAATGTGTTTAGTGCAGGATCTTACTTTTAAAACATGTTCTTTACGCTGTTCAGGCCAAATTACTCAGATTTGTGTTATAAGCCCAATCAAACATAATGTTAGCGATTTTTATATATATTATATTATATATTATATTATATATTATTATAATATATTATATTTTTATATATATATATTTTTTTAAATAAAATTGTTCTGATCGCCCTCTATAATTTTTTTCTCAACTAATTTTATGTTGGTTTTATTTGTTTTTCTTGTATTGGTTATAGATGTAGTTGTAGTTTATTGTTGACGTGGAATAGTTCAGCCCAGTAATAAAATGACGTTGTTAAAGTATCTAATGCTGTCAATTTGTCAAAATATAGTATTTAAATATAGGGTTGCCAACAAGATTATACTAGCGTTATTTATATATATAAATATATATAAAAATATCTACATACTTGTGTATAAAATGAGCACCTTATACACAAGTATATTACGTAATGTTTATAAAAATAAGTCTAATAAATTAGAATCCATGTTTAGATTTTAAAGTAATAAGGCAATAAGTAGAAAAAATCATCTTTTTTATATTGACATAGAGAGAGTGCTGCTCTCTAGTAAGCACGGAATAAGTTAAGGAAAGTTTCTGCTGCTGCCATCTAAAATGTGTAGTGGTGCGAATAGTCTAGTCCTTCAACATGTAACTGAAACATTGGTAGTTGTTGTGTAGAGTTGTTTAGTCTTGCAACACGGGGCAGGAACACGCGAAGAAATATTAGTGATACTCAGTATTTTAATATGGAACAATGGAAATAGACAAGTGGGAATGTTTCAAATGGAGGAGGGGAGAGTGCATGGATGATTATATAGAAAATGGTTGAGTGGTGAGTGTAGCCGATGTTAGAAATTAAGGGGATGTGTAACAGCTGATAGAGTATAAGAACTCTGGGGCCACAACACAAAGGTTTTGAGCTCAATACTATTGTTCCAAAGATGTTAAATTAATTATATTGCTACTCCTGAAGTCGAGACGTTTGGATCAATTAAAGTTGGGTACAAGCCACCAATTTTAGTTTATTTTGTCCTTCATCCCGATGGGAGAGTGTAGAAAAGAGATATGTCAGCCTGAGAGATCTACTCGCCCAAAACCACTACAGGATGCTTCCATGTTGGCAGCCCTTCCCTGCTCAGCTGGATGGTGGCCCCGAGGGAATCTCTGTAGACATCAGTGTTGGGATGGGGGTGAGATCCCCCACCCACCACGCGGTTGGTAGTGCGTACCTGGTCTCTGACACGAGATAGTGAGTCGGGACACCTCCGCGAGGTCCCCGCTGAGCAACTTAGGCTTCGGGAAACCAAAGCTATACCTAAGGCTGAGTGTCTGCCTCCTCCAAGAAACTGGTATCACTATGGGGGACACTACTCCCACCAAGGGTCAGGAAAATGAGGGCGAGGGTGGTTTCCCGAGCTACCTAGTGATGACGGCATCACTGGCTAGTAGAGAATGGTGGTCCTAGATTACTCACCGTGTGTGCTTGCCACATGTGGCTCCACTCAGAGGGTACGGCAACATACGAGGTGTTTGTTCTCCCCGTGGTCACCAAGAGTCTGACTTGTATTCAATGAGATAAATAGCCTCTTGTGGGATGGATGAGGCATCACAATCCAGTTAAAAGGAATCCTTAATTTTGAAAAAATTTCCCCGTGATGTCTTAAGTCGCATTGTGTTTTTAATGCATGACGGAGTTCCACCATCTTTAATTTCTTGCCTGGCCTGCTCACTCCCCACAGTTATATCCTCTTGATTATTGTTTTGGGCAATGCTACCAACGAGTCCAAGAAACTCCAGGAATTCTAGAACTTGAAAGAAACAATAAAACGACGATTACAGGCTTGTATTCAGGTTCAAGATGGTCATTTTGAGCGTTTCACGTAATGGTGAGCAGCTAGACATTCATGGAAAGCAAAAATGGCTATAGCTCAAAAACAAGGTCAAATAGGGCACATGTTTAGTTTGGTATGCGTGAAACTTCGAAATGCAAAGTCAAGGGTCAAATCTCCATTGCTTTGACTTCGACACTGACAATAAACCTCGCATCTTCAAAACGTTTCTAAGGAAGAAGAAAATCTTTATGCAAAGTGAAAATATTATTATTTGAAATATATCACAAAATATGATATATTTCAATATATTATTGTTTTGAGGACAGCTGCTAAATAGTATTTTAACACAAACTAGTGATTAAATTACATCGATAACTTATATCACAGATAAATTTAGATACGTAAGTATAAAATAAGAATGTGCTTTGGTTTTATCCAAACCTTTATCTTTACCTAAAAGCATTAATGGCTAATTTAAATATTAAAAGTAGTTTCAAGTGACACCCACAAAAACTTAAGTATTTAAAACTTCAGCTTCAACTTCGCTTCGTATTTAACCAGTCATCTTTGTACTCCCCTTATGTTTATATGGATCTTTGTGTGTGTGCCAAGTCAAGCCCTGAAGTGGGCCCACCTATGAAGGTATACCTTATATATTATGTAAATGAAATTTATTATAGTCGCCCTTGAATAAACCAAATCACTTTATACAACTGAAAAAGCTTTTTTCACTTTATTTGTATTTAATTTTTTGCTNTCAATGTTATAGATATATGTTAGGGTTCAATGTTATAGATATATGTTAGGGTTCAATGTTATAGATATATGTTAGGGTTCAATGTTATAGATATATGTTAGGGTTCAATGTTATAGATATATGTTAGGGTTCAATGTTATAGATATATGTTAGGGTTCAATGTTATAGATATATGTTAGGGTTCAATGTTATAGATATATGTTAGGGTTCAATGTTATAGATATATGTTAGGGTTCAATGTTATAGATATATGTTAGGGTTCAATGTTATAGATATATGTTAGGGTTCAATGTTATAGATATATGTTAGGGTTCAATGTTATAGATATATGTTAGGGTTCAATGTTATAGATATATGTTAGGGTTCAATGTTATAGATATATGTTAGGGTTCAATGTTATAGATATATGTTAGGGTTCAATGTTATAGATATATGTTAGGGTTCAATGTTATAGATATATGTTAGGGTTCAATGTTATAGATATATGTTAGGGTTCAATGTTATAGATATATGTTAGGGTTCAATGTTATAGATATATGTTAGGGTTCAATGTTATAGATATATGTTAGGGTTCAATGTTATAGATATATGTTAGGGTTCAATGTTATAGATATATGTTAGGGTTCAATGTTATAGATATATGTTAGGGTTCAATGTTATAGATATATGTTAGGGTTCAATGTTATAGATATATGTTAGGGTTCAATGTTATAGATATATGTTAGGGTTCAATGTTATAGATATATGTTAGGGTTCAATGTTATAGATATATGTTAGGGTTCAATGTTATAGATATATGTTAGGGTTCAATGTTATAGATATATGTTAGGGTTCAATGTTATAGATATAGGTTAGGGTTCAATGTTATATATATATATGTTAGGGTTGAATGTTATAGATATATGTTAGGGTTCAATGTTATAGATATAGGTTAGGGTTCAATGTTATATATATATATATATATGTTAGGGTTGAATGTTATAGATATATGTTAGGGTTGAATGTTATAGATATATGTTAGGGTTGAATGTTATAGATATATGTTAGGGTTGAATGTTATAGATATATGTTAGGGTTGAATGTTATAGATATATGTTAGGGTTCAATGTTATAGATATATGTTAGGGTTCAATGTTATAGATTTATGTTAGGGTTCAATGTTATAGATATATGTTAGG
The DNA here is from genome assembly GCA_902151455.1 of Timema bartmani. Taxonomy (NCBI): domain Eukaryota; kingdom Metazoa; phylum Arthropoda; class Insecta; order Phasmatodea; family Timematidae; genus Timema; species Timema bartmani. Next base: position 17,357 of record CABFWB010004470.1, read on the forward strand.
GTTCAATGTTATTGATATATGTTAGGGTTATGTAGCTGAGCAGAAATACTAAGAAATTGCAGCAAGGTTTATGAAATCAAAAGTAATTAGAAGTGTCCATGTCAAGTGGAAGTCTGGGGCATTGTACATCCAGTGTCCATGTCAAGTGGAAGTCTGGGGCATTGTACATCCATCCATTCCTCCGGTGGTGATAATGGACATACCTAGCCGTATTACTGGGGTTGCACGGAAGCAGGAGGGGAATGTAAAAATAGAACTCGGCGTTGTGTGGAGGAATAGCAGGAAAAGCCATTAGCAAGCTCCCTGGAACGGTTCCCTGACCCTCCCGGAAAGCCACGCCAGTTACTAGTTGCCAGAGCCCAGAATTCGCTTCAAGGGAGCGAGCCAAATCAAACCTGTACAGACATTCCGCGCAATAACTCTTCATGTCACGTCCAGGACTCGAAATAAACAATATCTCCTTCAATAAGTTGAGGTCGCACATGTTTCTATAGTTCTGCTCTCATTACCACTGGACTCAACTGTGGTATGAAATGGAATAACACATACACATAATAAGCGCGAACTTGGAGCGAGGATGGTTAGTATATGTTAATTATAATAATATGTTGCATTTAATATTTTTAAAATAGCATTTCATTCACTATGGGGAATCTTCTTGGGGGAAAACCAACGATTTATATTCAACCCAATTGGAAAGATTCAAAATAAAGTTTTGAAAATTATAAATGAAAACAAAAATCCAAAGCAAGCATATAGCTAAAACGGGTAGTAAGAAGCGGTGCTAAAAAAAATAATTCCAAAGTACTCGACGAATTAATATTGGAAAACATTACCAATAAAAAAAAAAGCATACAATTACAAAATAATACTTCAATATTATCATTTTGAATATTAGATGGCTTGGTGGTTCAAAGACTTGATTTAAGCTATAGGCTAATGCATTTCTGAAAATGTTATAAGCCTAAACGACGAAATGGCTATTAAATGAATTTTAATGGATATGGTTTTTTTACTATGTTCTTAATACAATATGTAATAGACTTGGTGAAAAAATGTATTCCATATACCGTATGTTGTGTAGGCTACTTATAGAAGATAGGTTGAGAGATGTAATATTGTTATCTTAAAATAATATATATTACATCATTTAAATTATATATAAAATGTAAATGTTTGACAACAGTTGACAAGTACTAAGTAATTAGCTGGTACATGTACCTTACTAGTGCTACTAATAAGCTAAATCACTTAACTTTCATTTTGACAACTCGATTATTTCAGTGGAATAGCTTGAGTTGAAGACACACAAGCGTATTATTAATATTTTAGAGTTTAATATAGCAAAATATTTGGCTAACGCCATTCTCAACCAGGAGACCATAAACGAGGAATATGGGTACACTGGTACACAGGGGTCTTTTCTAATAATGGCCTCGGTCCTATGTTAGCTCAAACAAAATTTTACTTCATGCAAAGAAGAAAAAAAACATGCTCTTCTCCACCTAGATATCATATTCTGAAAATTGAAAAATGAAACCTGGGCACGGGAATCGAGCCCGGGACCTCTGGCTTAGTACGCCAATACTCTAACCACTGAGCTATCCAGGAATCTAGGGAAGAATGACCCTGGGCACGGGACGATTCCTGGATAGCTAAGTGGTTAGAGCATTGGTGTACTAAACCAAAGGTCCCGGGTTCGATTCCCGTGTCTAGGTGTCATTTTTCAATTTTCAGAATTTGTAAAACTGGTCTAAAAGTTGAAAGTTTGTTAATATTAAACAAAGTTTAGGTTTATATCAAATAAAGTGCTCTTTACTATAAACATGTATAATATTTATTATATTAACATGACTGAAATGTAATAAACAATATACTAATTTGTTTCAAGGATTAAGTCTATGAGTTTGTTCAAAATTAGTTATTCACACCAAAAATCTCTTAATTATAAATACTTTAACAAGTATATAGCTAAATTATTTATGTACATGACTGGAATTGAATAAACAATATAGACCTACTTAGCTATTTAAATCAGGCAGTCGAAAGTTTGCGCTGACAAATAAAAAAATTAAGTAAACTTATCCCGGGTACATAAAGTAGAGCAAAAAATAATTTAAAAATGCGTGTTTTCACGCAGAAAAAAAAATGGAAAAAAACTTTTGATTATACTATCCGCCAAATTTTTGAAATTATTTTCATAACATTAATGTTTGTGACAAATAAGATTTGGGAGTTTTGTGTGTGATCCTTTCAAATGCTACATTTAAATAATATTTTAAGAATTTTAAAATTATATCAAATAACACGGTTGACACATAAATACAAACATGTCGGTCACTTAAACAAAGAAAGAAAAAAATATAATCATAAAATACTGTGCATTGTTAAATTAACTATGAAGCTGTTATAAAACTATATATATTTAAACGATACTAAGCTTTTAGTTATTGTCTGTAAATCAACAAGAGATATTGTACTGACTGACGTAAATAAATACACTTGTTTAACAGAGATTGCGTCCGGTAGAAGAGCACAATTCAAACATTAATCTTCACTCAAGGATTCCTGGAGGGTTCCGATTCTTTAGACTCACAAACGCCTCTTAGGAGAACAAATAACTATTTATATATTATGTTTCCTCCTCCTTTCTGACCTAACACTTTTTTTAAAAGCAAACACCCCAATAAGGCGATTGCTAAATACATTCCCATGAGTTTAACAGTCAAAAATAATGTATCTCTATTAAGGGGCCACATATCTCTAATATCTCCCTCCCTATATTTAATAGTATGGCCGATACCTACTACAACCTGAAAGTAAACATTTTTTTTGGACAGTGGTTTTCCTATTTAGACGCGGTAAAAAGAACTACAAAAAGTCTCAGTCGGATGTGTTGACACAAGTAAACCAGATGAAGTAAGCACTAATTCTTGTTAGAGTAACTGTATCTACATTTGCGAGGGCCACTCTACGCGTAGGGTCCACCAATAGTATAGAAGGGTTTTGAAACACGTGCTACCATAGAAAATCTTATATGTTTACTACCAACTTTTGTTTATATTTAGACAGGTTCCCAATATTGTGTTCTATAATATCTAAATGGCACAGGAGTTATTTTATAAGTAAATTATTTAAGTTAGCACGCTCAATTCAAGTCCCTACTCTCAACTTTAGTTTGACTATATAGAGTCCGAATTTGCGAGGACCCCGATAAGTTATTTTGTGAGTCATTTTAGTAAGAAATTATTTAATCTCAGCTGCTCCATGAGGATAGCTTTGATAATAAGGATACTTTTGTTGTGAGCATAACTACGTATGAGGGTTGGTTTGTTCCTAGTGAAATGAGGATATCTAGGTTACGGAGTATAAAATTATCCAACGCGAACAAGTTAATGGTCGAGTTGAGATTGTTAGCATGTTTCAACGTGTCGAGAATGATCACTGCCATTGTGGCGCCAAATCCAATCCCTTTGACCCTTGCATGTTTCGATTTTTGTACGTGGGTATGTTAATTATAATTAGTATAGTGCTTACATAAAACGTCTACTACGCCGTTGTCCCATGGGCTCTTCAGCGTTCCGATTTCCTGAGTGACGACCGTAGTTACACTTTAGTATAAGGCTCTAGTCTCTGGCTGGATATTCCGAGAAATCGCATACTACGGCGTTGTTCCTTAGGTCCTTCCGTCGGATATGGCAACGGTTCTTGAACCTGAGTATAGTACACTAATCAATTTCCAGATATTCCTAAGTGGCTTTGGAGAAAACATCTACAACGCAGTTATACTTCAAACAGCTACTGCGCTGTTACCTGTAGGCCTTTATTGGTTACAATTTCGGAAATGGCAATGGTAATTAAACTTTCATACACTAGACTAGTCATTTGTCGATCATTCCTTACGATTTGTGAGAAAACGTCTCATATGCACTTTCCTGTAGACCATTTTTGTTCCAATTTCAAGTGTGGCTATAGTAGGTGAGTTAACCTTGGCTTGAAACATCAGTCACCTGCCAGGTATGCATTATGGTTGAGGAGAAAACGCCTAATACACCATTATCCCTGAAACGGCCACGAAGAAGTTATCTTAATACTCTTTTTTGTTCCGATTTGGTACATGGCTATCTTAATAGAACCTCGGTATTATCACATTCTGGATTATACTTATGGTTTAGAATAAAACCCCTTCGACGCCATTGACCCTTAGGTCCTTCCATGTTCCGATTTCGTGTGTGGTAATGGTAAATGAACTAAGGTAAAGTACATTTATTATTTACCCGATATGTATTACGGTTCGTGAGAAACCACCTACTGCAGAGCTGTCCCTTTAAGCCCATCTTGTTCAAACTTATGGTATGGTAATGGTAATGATTGGACCTTGGTTTAATACATCATTCATTTACCGGATATTCATCGCAGTTATCGAGAAAACTTCTACTACGCAGTTGTCCCTTGGATTCGATATTGTTCCGATACGTGTCGAAAGTATTTGGACTTAAGTATAGTAACGTTCTCATTTGTAAGCTTATCCAGATAGCTCGAGAGAAAACGCCTGCAACTATATTGTCCCTTAGCCCCTTATTGTTAGGATTTCGGGTGTGACTATGATACCTAATCGTATGTATTGAGCCATTGTCACATACTCGATAATCGTTATATTTTAATCGAGGCCCTATTCACTTTCCACACCATCATTTGTATGTATTGTAAAGATGGCGGAACATGGTTTGATCTATTCACACTTTAAAATTTGTTTCTTTTCAACATAATCATGTCATTAAAGACAGTGCAGAGCAGTGGAGAAACCCACCAGGTAAGAGTTGCACAACCCAACCGAGATCCGAACTTGGAACCTAAGGACAGGACTGTGGAGTCGGAGTCATAAGCCAAAGTTGGAGTTGGTACATTTTACAAACTCAGGATTCAAAATAAAATTTTATATTTACCATATTGTGCCAATTTATTACATAATTTTAGCTTTATAGTTTTTTTTATTTTTAGGACCAATATTTTTAATTTTGTTTGCCAAATGTATTCAAATATAAATTCACAGTGCCAAAGAGACTTCCCATGAAATAATCTGTATCGGAACATTTTATTGCCGTAAATTTTCTATTAATATTAATATATATGAGCAATTTATAAAGGAGCCTGAGTCAGACAGTAGAAAAATAAAGGAGTTGGGAGTCGAAGACCCTGCCAAGGAGATAAACATATAAAACCTATAAGAACCACGTTCAAGGTCGGCGGGGTGGAAAAAACCAAGTAAACACATTCAAGGTCACGCGGTGGTCACTAAGGAGTTGTTTATTTGTGTTGCCAACCCATTAGGACCAAGGTCGAAGTGGTCACAGTCAAACAGTAAACATGGAGACCTGCATCAGGAACACTACTGTTGGTTCATTATAAGGTCCGGGGCCACAGAGAATCTTGAATCGGGCAACAAGTTTGACATCCCTGCCTTGGAAGATTCGACCACCCTAACAGGTAATAATACTATCGATTATTTAAAAATAATGTTGTAGTAATATAATGCGCTAGTCCCTGAGTGGGCTGCAGGTGTGACATTTCTAATCTTTCAATCAGGTTGTGGAGTAGCAAGAAGGTTATCTCTCTTTAGTGCTCCTCACCCAGTTAACCAGCAATTTATCCTGCACAGCTCTTATCTCTCTTGGTTGTTACTCTTATTTTATCAGCTCTTTCACCCGTTGCATATTACCTTTTCCTAACCAATAAATTCCTGACTTCCAGATCCGGAGGGCAGATACCCAACCTGCATCTGTTGATGTTGTGGATTAAGCCCCGGATGGCCTCAGAAGAATATCCCTCTGAAGCCTCCTGAGCAACTCTGCCTACTTTATCTTCTTCAAGTTTACATTCCATACACTAGCTTCATAGCCCACCATGGACACAAGTATAGCCTCGTGATATCATCGCATGGTTTTCATTGGAAGCTGAAACTTATTTGTACATTGCTGATAATCTTATGTATCAGGAGTTTGGCTCTTATGCATAACTGTTTCATGTTCTGTAAGCCGCGACTGTGGACACGCGGACATTGCTCATTTAGTTTGATTTAACAGTGATGGGAATTTCTGTTTTCGAATCCCGAGTGAATGTAATGAAGATTTATTCTAAATGATTTCCCAATCTTTCTTTACGCAAGCATAAAAGAACATTGCATCTCAATTTTACCTTCCTCATACAGTGTTAGCGTTAATATACACACCGTATGGACCGTGATGAAAGTGACAGTGGCACTGGGGTGAAAACAAAATACCCACTGTAAAAAGGATCAACATTAAAGCGTTTCAATATACCGTACCGTAATGAGTTCACGAAATGAACAACATCTGAAAGTGTTATATGAATTAAATAATTTAATATATTTTAAATCTAATAATCATATTATGTGAGAAATTCTAAGTAGCTAGTACGTAACGAAAAACACATCTTTGTTAATACAGACCTAAGTTGAACTTAAATAATGTCTACATAAAACATTGCCAGGTCGAAAAAGATTAATTCGACGCCTCAAGTGACATACATTTAAATCCATCCCAGTACACGCACATTAAGAGGTAGAAAGCACATAGCGTTTGAACACCTTTAAATTATCCCCACCAAATATACATGATAGGAGATACAGAACATTATAATATATAAACACCTTGACATACCTTCTATTCCATGTTTACATAAAGAGATGGACAGAACATGATATATAAACACCTGGACATACCTCTATTCCCCCTCCAACCATGTTTACATCAAGAGATGGACAGAATATGATATATAAACACCTGGACATACTCCCCATTCCTCCTCCAACCATGTTTAAATCAAGAGATGGACAGAAAATCATTTAGAAACACCTGGACATGACCGCTCCGCATGTATACGTCAAGAGATAAAGAAAACATGACCTATGAACAACTTGACATGACACTCACTGTGTCTACAAGCCATAGATAGAGAAAATAAACCCTTGCATTATGTTAATCCATATAAACATAGATTTACAAATACCTTAATCAGAAGCAATAGCTACTGCTTTCCAACGCGTTACTTTAAGTAACCCGCCAGAAATGTGGATTTCAAAAACATAGGTAAAGAAGATACAAATTTGAAGCCTGCATTATTTTCTCAGTCTTTGTGGTGAAAATTTAAATGTTTGAGTATTCAAGATTTTAAAAACATCGATTATAAAATATACATAAATTTCTAAAAATGACTTATCCTTGCCACAAAGCATGAAATTAAAACCTAAAAATTGAAACAGTTAAAAAAAATCTATCAAATATTTATTTATAAAATCAAGCCATTATGATCAAAGTTTTTGGCCATGTGAGTATAGTTAGTGAAGTAGCCTACCAAAAAAAGATCGGGACCTCATGATTAATAATATTTTCGGAAGAGGTTCGAACCTCTGCTACGGCCCTGACCTCATGTTACTCAAGACACCTCCACCACCCTCCCCTTAGATAACAAAGCTATTTCAAAGTTACGTCCTTTCTATGGCGACTAAATCGCAAGTATGGCCGTGTCTTCAAAAGTAAAATAAAACAAATTTCGCGAATCCCTCTGGAAGAGAACTACCCAAACATACACTGTTACCACAAGAAATGTGTGTGAGGAGGGGGAGGGGGTGGGAGAAAGTACAGATTGAAAGTACATAACATTTATAGGATGGTTTGCACACTTTTCAATTACTTTCTAAACAAGGAGTGAGTTAGTCGAAAAGTGGCACTTTTCTCGGTTACAGCTCATAATATTTTATCGGTGGAACTCGTAAAAGCCGCGAGGGAGCAGCAGTGCCGCATTGATCGCAGAGTTAGTGTAGTGGTATTCTCATGTTGGGAGCGCTCGCCGAGTTGATCCCTGGAGCAGGTATTTGCATGGGGGAGAATCTTGACACAGTTGTTTAAAGGTAATTACTGAGGGTCCACACAAAATAACGGCGGGAAGAGGCACCAAGGAGCAAACTTGACTAATTGTAATCAATAGATAATTAAAATGAAAGGAAGCTTTAGGATAAAATATATGTATAGTTTGTCAAATAAAATTACTAGAGTGTGTCAGTATCCTGAGGGGTTTATTCTATGCCAACTCTACAAACTTCATATTACATTAATTATGGATCTTTTGAATGCAACAACTAAGAACGTATATAAAAAAAAGCTTTTATAATCCCTGGAATGCACTAAAAATGCCTGGCAGTTACTTAACCCTGTAGTGATATTTGAACTTGAAATAAGAAGAATGGGGGTGGAAAATATCTTTTGAGAGTCTTCCCCCAAAAAGGGGATGAAATCATGTTTTCTTTCAAACTGGTAATTTTGCTTGTTGAATTTGAGCCGAATTATTATATAGTGATTGGGTCAATCTAATATGTAGTTAAAGTACGTTTTCTGAAAGCTTCGAATATAATTTTTCAAGTGCTAGAATGTAAAATATACTATCTTTAAAGGCTATAGAAAATATAACCTTTTTCTGAGCCTTGGCAATCAGAGAGTCGAACAGGAACCAATAACAGCCGAAATTAGCGGTTATTTTTAGTAAACCAGAAACGCAACAGGAACCCTTAATATAAATATCTTTAAGAACCAAAACCGGAATTGAAATCGATATAATAATTAAATTTTAGCTTAATAAATGTTCTTATCTGTTATTTAAGGTTCTAAATTTTTATTATTCTTTTGTCTTACTCGCGACCATTTGGGTAGTGGTAGTATAATCATGAAAAAAAAATCGCAGATTTTGATGGATATCAACGTTTCATTACCCACCGAACCCGAAAAAGTGTTTTTTATGATTCCGTTTGTCTATTTTGGTCTAAAGCCGAAATCTATTTCACCAATCGGCTTAAGACTTGGAATATAGGATTCTCATAAAATTCCTCCGAGGCGTTTTTGGAATTAAATATTTATCCCTAAAATTAAGAGTAGTTTACTTATGGGACAAAAGAGAAAGAATCGATTTTCTTGAAATCTGTGATCATGATTTTGTTTAAAATTCGTATCTAGGCACTGTTCAACACTACAAACAAAATGGTGCATCTTATTTTACCATGAAAATGACTTAAGAGGGTAATTTACTGCTAAACCTATGCCAGAAAAAGAGGGTTCGGATACGTACTACACAGCAGTTCAAAGCTAAGCCGCACTGCCCATAGCAATGAACAAGCATATTTAGCAGTAATCTGGGTGATAAAAATATATGTGCCTGGATAAACCTCTTGTTTTCAGAACTAACAACCGTTGTATCAAGTGGCTAAATACGATGAAAGACGGAAACACTAAACCAACATAGGCACTGTTGCTATAGCCTAGAGGAGTATCAATTCGACAGTGAATGTATTCACGGGACAGAGAACACTCCCAGGCGTGCTATCCAGACACCAATTAGGACCAGAACCTTGAGCAGACACTCAATCATGAACAAGGATGGTACACCCTATCATGGACCACTCTTCATGAAAACCTAATTATTGGCGAACCAGCCCGCTTTCTTTGGATGAACAAAACCTACAAGCTCAACTCCCTGACCCCATAGTGATGGCTGAGATAGATTAGCTAAAGAGATTCAAAGAATCTCCCGAAAAACCCCTAAAGCGTACAGAAAGACATTATCTTAGGACACATCACCTCGAAGGGGACAATATATACTTTCGGGAAAGAGAAGACGAAGAGTTTAGAAACATCTTTTCATCAGAGATGAAGACACACATCATTACCATGATCACACACATGAGACAAGACATACAGCAGTACGTGAGTAGATACGATACCTGTGCAAGGATGAAAACCACCGGGAGAATCATCCCTCACCACTTAAAGCTCATGTACCTCACACCCCGTGAACCAACAAAGCCATCGACCTCAGTGGGCCTTATCCACGTTCGTTACGCGGGGAAAGATATGTTTGTAGTCACAGATTTATTTTCCAGATGAATTTAAGCATTCCCTGTATAACAAGCCACCGTAGTACTCATCAAACAATTGAATCAAGAGGTATTCAGTAAGTGGGGATATCCTGAGACCATACTATCAGACAATGGACCACAATAATTAGATCACTAGAATGGGACCGGGGAACCAAAAGGTGGACCACAGTTCACTATCTACCTCGTGAAAACCCCACAGAGAGAAGAAGTTAAGGATTCATCCCAACAACAAATAACAGAAACATTGCGACCTGTCTCTCTATCTTATCCTTTTCGCACTTCAGAATCGAAGAAACGATGCTCTCAACTGTACTCCAAGTCAAATGCTCCTAGGAAAACATAGGCTACTATATTTTCCTAAGATTCAACCGAGACGGCCATTGACCCCTCAGAACGAGATCATAATCTTCAGAATAAACAAGAGCAAGCCAGAGAAAACCAAAAAGACTATCATAATAGGTACCCAAATCAAGGACCAAAACAGTCTCTTACTCCCCTGGGGATTCATCAGCCCGTTTTCATCAGATCTCACCCCTTGTCAGAATCAGGTTTCTGTCCCAGATGGCTATTCATAGTCCGTAAGCTACTTGTAGCTCTTCCACTGTGACCCAAGCTACCCACGCACCTAAACTATAATGTATTTCGATTCTGAAAATTGAAAAATGACACCTGGACACGGGAATCGAGCCCGGGACCTCTGGCTTAGTACGCCAATACTCTAACCACTGAGCTATCCAGGATTCGTCCCGTGCCCAGGGTCATTCTTCACTCATATTTTAAGGCAGAGTCTATGATGGACTTAGCGGAAATCGTCGGCTACAAACATGTGATTATATTAATATCACGAGCCATCGGATAACGCAGCCATCTGCGACTCGGTAGTTGGCTGTTATGCTGCCATTTGCACAATTATTAAATTGTACGGGATCGCACATATTAAGAATTAATAGCCAGAGCTATTATTTATGCTTATTAGTGGGAATTACTCCATATCTGCCTTAAAATATGAGTGAAGAATGACCCTGGGCACGGGACGAATCCTGGATAGCTCAGTGGTTAGAGCATTGGCATACTAAGCCAGAGGTCCCGGGTTCGATTCCCGTGTCCAGGTGTCATTTTTCAATTTTCAGAATATGATATCTAGATGGAGTAATTCCCACTAATAAGCATAAATAATAGCTCTGGCTATTAATTCTTTATAGTGTATTTATTAGAGGACTATTAGATCCTTGACATTTCCAGTATTATCCTATGCTAGTGGGAATATGGATCTAACCATATTAACGCTGATATATACATGCATCCTGCACGTTACTAGTGCAGGTTTTTATCCTTGACTTAGTCCAAGGGGTTTTTCCCTGCTCTTACTTCCACTCAGTGGGGGGGTCCTGGTGGCTTTCCCTTTGTCTGACAGGTCTGCCCTATCCTACGCTAATGGAGTAGTAATTTATTACTATCACGCATCTTAAAGTGCATAGGCCTTGGCCTTACGCACACGTAGTCCCCCACCCTAGTTTAGCTTGGTTGCACATGTGGAGAGAGCAGTAGTAGAGTCGGCTCTCACACACGGCAGAGCGGGATACGGGGGCCTTCTTTTCAGCTCAGAGTGCCATGTGTAAGTAGACTCCGATGTAACTTATATATTACTAAGATTATCTTGTATTCGGGTAGTGTGACCTTAGGTAGGTCGAGTCTCAGTCACCAGGTGAGGAACTGGCTCTTCGAACACCACACTTTACTTATTAGGGGTTGAGGTAGTCAACAAATAACCCACAAACAAGTTCCAATTACAGTCACAAACACACAAAAACCCGTATTGTTTCCCGCCCCACATAATGCACAAATTTGGACGATAATGGGACCGGTTCTGAGGGGGCGGGGGGTTAATAGGCAAGTGCCGCAGTCTTGGCTGGGGTCAAATCCTAGTGTTGCTTAAATAGTAAATGACATGGAACTCAGATGTTCAGCATTTATCCAAGCAACAAATGGGGCCGTTGATCTAAAATTAGTTCCCTGACATTTCCCGTAAACTACCCACACTACTGGGGATATACGTACAACTATATTCCTGGTAACTTAAGCATTCACCCTGCACAATACTAGTGCAGGTTGTTACCCTCACTTTTGTCGAGGGGGTTTTTCCTGCTCTTACTTCCACTCAGTGAGGTGGCTCTAGAGTTATTCTTTCTTCGGCCCCACCCCACTCTCTAAGAGTCGTATTTTTTTTCAAACTATTACGCATGATAAAGTGCATAGGTTACAGCCTGACGCGCAACTAATTAGTACCCATCCCTAGCTTAGCTTAGCTTAGCTGCACATGTGAAGGGAGTAGTAGTAGAGTCGGCTCTCACACGCGGCAGTGCGAGCTTCGGAGGCTTGTCACACTCTCACATTTCTCTGCCAATTGAATTTGGCTCAGAATACGAGCCACAATCTTTAATCTGTCAATAAAAATCTAACCTCCGCATCCATCCATTCATTGATCATTGATTACCAAAGTAGTCTCCTTCAACAATCGCCCTTCAGGATGCTTAGTTGTCTTCACAAGCGACCTTCAGTCTACTCAGATATATCAATAAGCGCCTTTCAGGTCGCCGAGTTATTGCTCAAGACGATCCTTTCAAGGAAGATGAGGCCTATCGAGCTTACTCTCTTCTGAGGAAAACTATCGCCCATCGACAAATAAACTAATATATATAATATTCCCTTACTTTCCCGAGATGAAAATATTACTTCGTTTGGCCCCATTAAATTAGCATTAGATAACTCAATTTGTACGTTTTTTTAGTTTGAAATTCAAAGAGAAAAAATAATTTCTATGTATTAATTTGAAATTGAAATTAAACTATTTTGAAAGATTAAGTATTCCTATTTTTTTACGAATTCTAAGACAGTAGTATACATATTAAATGATTCTATTCACTATTAGTAACAACTATAGTGATAATATAACATACATAACTACCTAATCATGCCGTTCCATTACGGGGTAGGCCAGAAATTGTGCATATAGCATATAACAAATTAATAAAATAGTCAAGCAACTATTTATTTCTAGATTGGGAAATTTCATGTGAAAGTGACCCATATTTGCTGATATATAACAATTATTTTTCTTTAATGAAATAACTTTAAATGTGAAGCCTTGGCTCCAATGAAATAGGGAAAAGTGCCCGAGAGAGAAAAAAGTTTAGTAGTTGTTTAAGAGACGGCTGGGTTTATTGATCGTGTCTATTCCAGAATGAGAATGTGTGTGAGAGGGGTTGAGGCAGGGTAGCAAGCAGGCTTGTCCTAGCTTGCATGAATTAAGGTTATCCCAACGATTCAACATAAATACAGACTGGTTAGTACCAAGAGCAGAATTTGTTTATAGAAGGGATCGGAGAGGACACGTACATTCTTAATATCGTTAAAGAAGTTTAGCTATGTTACTTGTTATTTACTTTAGCATAATTATTTGAAAGGTGACAAAACCAAAATAAGTTTGAAATCTCATTTAATTTACCAAGTCATCCATTAAAATAGTCCATTTTCCAGGTTTGTATGTATCCCCTCAAATAAACATACTTCTCTAATGTCTTGCAAACAAAATTTTTTATAGATAAAAATAATTTAATTTTTTTTTATTAAATACTGTTGGTTAGGATTGCTCTTATTAATAGTTCGTTTTTTACCCTAGGCAGAAATATTCTAGAAGATAGAATGCCAGATTCTGGGTCATTCTCGACTAGGGTCAGTCATAGGATGAAACTGTCGTGTAGTAGGATTAAAGCCACACCTTTGACTACGAGTGGCTTTTCTGAGGTTAAAGCAGTCATTTTGGAAATTATAGGTAATTTTATAGTTTAAGTGACCATTTTAGGATATAATGGTAACTTTACGTCTGAGGCTAATCATCAATGATATTATTTGAGCGTTATAATTTGCTGAGTCGTCATTTTAGGGGTATCATAGGATATTTTGATGTTTTTAACAACGATTGTGGGAATAATTGGCTATTTTATAAATATTCACCCATTTTGACCATATGGATCCAACGTTTTGGATTTGACCTACCATGCATATCTAGTAATAAATGAAACCAACAGTTAGGTTCACCGTTTGTAGAAGAACTACAGGTGTTATAGTAATGGAACAAGAATCCATCGTTAAATAGTAGAAATGGTTTAAATCTTTTATACAGCTTTTGGTAGTGTAGAGCTTATAGGAGAAGTAATAAACAACTTTAAGTAGTGAATGGTTTATAAAAAAAATTACTATAGCTACTATATAGCTAATAGTGGACTGGTGTGCAACAGGTTAAAACATATTAAAATATACTAAAAACAACTAAATGTGAAATAATTTCCAAGTGAGTCACTCTAGAGTGAGACTCGAAAGGAATCTAAAAGATTCGCCTAGCGTATAAAACGAGGAACACAAATAACTCCATCTGCACTGTCGGCTAACAAAAAATGAAGGTCACCATTAAAATTAAGAGCCAGACGAATAAGAGCATACTTGGACAATCCACCAAAATGTGGTACACACTAAGAGATGAGTTGAACTTTAGCGGAACAGCTCGCGACGATTAGGCGGAAATCTTGTAATTGGCTTAAAGCTAGTCACGCGGCCACGTTTCTGTTCTGGGCTAGATACACTGAAATCCTTGAAAGCGAGTGGAGAAGAGCTCATTAAAAGTCCTTTCATATATAATGTGCAATGCCATCGCTCTAGGGAACTTGGCAAGATCGAAATGGCATTGAGGTAGGCGTACTTTACAAGGAGAACATCGACCTGAAGAAGTGCGGATAGCCTTTGAAAGCATTATCCCACATGTGTCGAAAACCTATAACATCTCGATCCCAACCGGCCTTGCACTACGCCATTTGGTTTCATACAAGACAAGGTTGGAACACAGGACGGTAGGTAGCGTGGAATGAAGCTTAGAGACGTAGGACGCCAAAAGAGAGGCCCTCCGGTAGGAAAGAGATGTCTCACCAGCATTAACAAAGATGCCTACGACTAGACTAGTACGAAAGGCACTAGTAGCCAGTCGGATGCCCGCATGATGGACACTATCCAACATCTTTAGCGCCGACGATCCAGAAGAACCATACACAAAGCTGCCCTAGTCTATAACTTCGATCTCACCAAGGCCCTATAGAGGCGCATCAACGTTTCTCTATCAGCACCCCAAACTCGACCGCTAACGAATTCAAGCGGGCTTTGATACACCAAGATCTACTCTTATGTATCCATTCGCCAAACCAAATGATCTGCACGATCATATGTTGAGCTGCTGTCACTTTTGGAAGTCAGAACTTTAGCCACATAAAATTTGTTTCTACCTTTTTTAAAACGTTTTTACATTAATGAAATATGGACTTATGAAGATTGCCGTTTGGATGTTTCTCTTTTGTTGAAGCGGCGTCTGTAGTCCACTTAAAAATGCTTGACAAACGAGATCTTCTAAAAGGCTGCCTTCTCTTCGTAAATTAATATGGCGAACTGGACGAAATAAGGGATGTTGATGACGTCATACAGACCGTGTTAGGGGTTGTGTTCATGCACATGTGTTTACAAAATATAAAAGTTTTATTTTGAAACTTATATTGTAGGTGACTCTTTCTCCAAGTTAAAACATTAATTTATTTATATAGTCAGTTATAATAACATGTAGATGAGATTATATATTTTTTAAATTATTTAATGCACTATCTCTTGTTGCCACAACCGCGAACCCAAAAACATGGTAGTTTTATTAATATTTTTTATCTTTGGCTGCGAAAAAGACAATCAAGTATTATAAAGGTTTATTAAAACTTTTGATTGATAATAGGCCTGTAGTAATACTAAGAAAATAATAACTAGAGCCTATCATACTTCAAAATATAGTGTGCTAAGAGACGAGTTGGTTATCTATCACAAGGGGACACGGAGGTGTGGAAGGGGGAGGCGTAGTTAGGAAGTATGGAGAATAGGGGGGGAGATACATGTCGGGCCAACATTAAAATTATTTTTGTTATCTTATTGATGATAAAAAATTAAAGTATGATTTATGAACATAACAGGTCTACAAAGGCTCGCATTCATTTGTTTCTTTACTACTTTTTTTTATCACCACGTCTTACTACCCGTTCGAGTTATACGCCTATGTACTGATTACTATAATGTGTTAGGGATGAGGAATGTTGAATTTAGAGGAATTATACCCGTGAGAGTGGAAAACTGTTTAGGAAAAACCGCCCTCAGTGCAACCGACTGGTATCGAACACCAATCTCCCTGTCATCAGCAGTCTAGTCTATTGCGAAAGTTGCACGTTAGACCGTGCGGCCACCGAAGCTCGTTTGATGATATTTCTGGTATTAACACCCAGAGAAGAAATTAATCTTAGTTATAACAGTTTAGAATTGAGTTATCTATATCTCGATTACATTAGTTCCATTTAATCAGTTTAAATTAATTTACATAAAAATTTTGAAAATTTTCCGTCTCCCAATCTCTACTTTTAACCAATGTTTGCAAAACCAATCTTTTGTTAGCTGTCAGTTACCACCACTCCTACGTGGGATAGACTTTAGTACTTTGTTATATTGACCAGACCTTACACACACGTAACTTTAACGGTATTAAATATTCAGGAGCTCGACCGCCCCTTTTAATGAATTCATTCCGTGCGAACAACAAACAAAACAAGTCCGGTCCTACTGCCTCGCGCGACCTCAAGCGTGACGGGCACGCACTAGCACGGCTCACACGCAACATATGGGGCTGCGACCTCGCCACATATTTTTTTTATATTCGCTGCATTTTATAATTCCGGTTTCTTTGACATTGTGAGCAGGCCGTTCTCTCGTGCGTTCGGTGGACGTATGGAGAGAACAAAGCCACGTTGAAAAAGCTACGCTTCTTAGCCATCATCCTCGACAAAGCTTTTTCATAAACTATTCCACTCGAGTTATTTATTTTAGCTCGACTACAATCTGACTTGAAGATGTCCGTACAGTTAAAACTAGAGAGATGACAGTGGAAAATTCATTTTCACATAATAGTGATATGGGAAAATTTCCACTACTACAGTTAAATGAGCAGTGTTAATGTTGAGATTTAACTCTTTAAATTAATACCATAACAAAATTAAATCATAATCAGATTCAAATTGGTAAAAATATATTTGAGTTACAACTGTTACTATTTAAACAATTTTACTTTATTCATACATCAAGCCATGTGATATTTAACTGTCGCTTTTGGAAGTATTAGTAAATATAAAATTATATTAATAATATCGTAAATTAATATCAATATTGCCTACAAAAAAATATGTTTGTAATTTCTAGAAGTATATTCTTACCATAAACCTAGTTTAGTAGTAACCACGCCGGTGGGGAGGCGGTTTAACTGTTAATATCATTTAGTCTGATTCTCTGGTGACGGGAGGGCGGGGTTAGAATTCCGGCCGAGTGTACTAAGGATTTTTCATAATGCTTTCCCATAATCCCAACCTGCAAATAAATATTGGTATATTTCCTCTCACTTCTACATTCAGCTCTTATGAATGATGAGTATAGGCCCACTAAAAGGCAGTGAGGCACGGTGAAAAAAATAATTATACGATGGTGTATAGTTAGTTATACAATGTATAAACATACAATACACCAATCACCAATTTAATGATGCCTTTGAAATGTGTTTTGCTGTAACAAATGTTCTATAATTCATTTAATAAGACCCAGTAAACTGCATCGGTGATCACATTTTCTAAGGAGTCACTCTCTCAATAGCATGGCTTAATGTTGAAGGGTAGGTCGGGGTTCTAGTATCCGTCAAGTATTATGAGGGAGGTTTTTTCTTCCCAAAATTGTTTCCCACTATCCCTCCATACAAATAAAGATATATTTCCGCTAAATTAGCCTACACCTTTCTAATCTCTACCCTATTAGTGTAATTGAAATGATTATGTCCCGAACGGGTTGTAAGACGAAGTGTAAATAATATACATTAAAAACCGAGTTCGTGATAAAAGGAAAAAGTATTAAATACTGGTGGATCTTGAGGAGAGTGAATGAAACTCAAGGTCTACAAACCATGGTGTGTGTTCCACTGTGGCTACAGACCATGGTGTGTGTTCCACTGTGGCTACAGACCATGGTGTGTGTGTGTATTCCACTGTGGCTACAGACCATGGTGTGTGTGTGTGTGTTCCACTGTGGCTACAGACCATGGTGTGTGTGTGTGTTCCACTGTGGCTACAGACCATGGTGTGTGTGTGTGTGTTCCACTGTGGCTACAGACCATGGTGTGTGTGTGTGTGTTCCACTGTGGCTACAGACCATGGTGTGTGTGTGTGTCACTGTGGCTACAGACCATGGTGTGTGTGTGTTCCACTGTGGCTACAGACCATGGTGTGTGTGTGTTCCACTGTGGCTACAGACCATGGTGTGTGTGTGTTCCACTGTGGCTACAGACCATGGTGTGTGTGTGTTCCACTGTGGCTACAGACCATGGTGTGTGTGTGTTCCACTGTGGCTACAGACCATGGTGTGTGTGTGTTCCACTGTGGCTACAGACCATGGTGTGTGTGTGTTCCACTGTGGCTACAGACCATGGTGTGTGTGTGTTCCACTGTGGCTACAGACCATGGTGTGTGTGTGTTCCACTGTGGCTACAGACCATGGTGTGTGTGTGTTCCACTGTGGCTACAGACCATGGTGTGTGTGTGTTCCACTGTGGCTACAGACCATGGTGTGTGTGTGTTCCACTGTGGCTACAGACCATGGTGTGTGTGTGTTCCACTGTGGCTACAGACCATGGTGTGTGTGTGTTCCACTGTGGCTACAGACCATGGTGTGTGTGTGTTCCACTGTGGCTACAGACCATGGTGTGTGTGTGTTCCACTGTGGCTACAAACCATGGTGTGTGTTCCACTGTGGCTACAAACCATGGTGTGTGTTCCACTGTGGCTACAAACCATGGTGTGTGTTCCACTGTGGCTACAAACCAGGGTGCGTGTTCCACTGTGGCTACAAACCATGGTGCGTGTTCCACTGTGGCTACAAACCATGGTGTGTGTGTTCCATTGTGGCTACAAACCATGGTGTGTGTGTGTTCCATTGTGGCTACAAACCACGGTGTGTGTTCCACTTTGGCTACAAACCACGGTGTGTGTTCCACTGTGGCTACAAACCACGGTGTGCGTTCCACTGTGGCTACAAACCACGGTGTGCGTTCCACTGTGGCTACAAACCACGGTGTGCGTTCCACTGTGGCTACAAACCATGGTGTGNATGGTGTGTGTGTGTTCCACTGTGGCTACAGACCATGGTGTGTGTGTGTTCCACTGTGGCTACAGACCATGGTGTGTGTGTGTTCCACTGTGGCTACAGACCATGGTGTGTGTGTGTTCCACTGTGGCTACAGACCATGGTGTGTGTGTGTTCCACTGTGGCTACAGACCATGGTGTGTGTGTGTTCCACTGTGGCTACAGACCATGGTGTGTGTGTGTTCCACTGTGGCTACAGACCATGGTGTGTGTGTGTTCCACTGTGGCTACAGACCATGGTGTGTGTGTGTTCCACTGTGGCTACAGACCATGGTGTGTGTGTGTTCCACTGTGGCTACAGACCATGGTGTGTGTGTGTTCCACTGTGGCTACAGACCATGGTGTGTGTGTGTTCCACTGTGGCTACAGACCATGGTGTGTGTGTGTTCCACTGTGGCTACAGACCATGGTGTGTGTTCCACTGTGGCTACAAACCATGGTGTGTGTTCCATTGTGGCTATAAAACTTGTATTATAAATTAATTTACCTAACTTTTTCAAGTTTTTCAGACAGTATTTTTTTAACAATTTTTTACGACTTAACATTTTCCCGGCTTTCCATGTTTAGTGACAATTTTTCCGTTAAATTAATTGATCAAATATTTTTTTATAATTCTAGCAGGTACTAAGCATCAACATTTGTACATATTTTACCATAGTAAAATGTTAAGTCGTTAATTGTGGATTGTGTATATTAGGAATAAATAACTTAATAACCAGGAGAATGGCAGCAGAATGTAAAATCTTAGGAAATATATTTTTTCACTTTTGTTTTAAAGTTTGGATGCGAAATTAATGGGGGATTTTACAAGTATTTGAATTCCCTGATTTTTAGTTCTCTCTAATTAAACTTCCCGTTTTTCCTAACATCAAAAATATGCCTCGACTTTCCAGATTTTCCCTTCATGTGTGGAGTACCTGTCACAACCAGCAAACTAGCATTTTTAAGTGAAAATCTATATACCGTAGACCATGGATGAACAATGAGTTTATAACTATGGGCATGATTACTACTAGTGTGTAGCAGATCATAATTATTATGTTGAAGAAAAAATTGATCAATTAAAATCCTGCACAGCTCTTTCAATGAATTCATACGAGCAAACTTTTAAAACAGCGTAAAAACTGAAGCTTTTACTCTTTCTTAATCGACAGGGTTCGATCACAGGGAATAAATTCTAAAAGCGTGAAAATGCCAACATATTAAGAAGGTGTTTGTATTAATCCCGATAGAGGGGCATGAGCGCATAGTTTATTATTACGATAAAATAAATATCCCTCATTCAAGATTCATAATACAAGCGTGAGATATAAGCAGGAAAGGTTGGCAGTAACAATCCGTTCAGTTACTGCTCACCCAATGACAGGGAAACAGACAAAAGCGCAGAGGGGAAAAAAAAATCCTTCTACTGTAAAAGAAGAAGAGGGAGTATTTGATATCTTGAAGTGTTCATAAAAGGATTTCATGCAGTCCCTGTAATAAAGCGAAACAGGGTGTCAGGGCAGACGATTTGACCACGTCAAGTGAGGCGGGAATCGTTGAAGGCAAGGTCGGGGAAATGGGTCGTAACTTGAACAGTCTCATCTCCCACAACGAGAGTGGAGAGGAGAGGAGAGCCCATAACCAACTTCTTCTTGCAAGGAAGGGTAGGCCCACATTACGAGCTGGGAATGTTCAACTTTCACGACATTCACTTCTCCGACAAACGTGGGCTCATCCAACCAGACATCATCAATTAAGCATGTTTCCTGCAATAATTTAACAAAATTTACTCAATAAACAATGTGTGTGTTTGTTTTTTCCAAAACTCCAAGGTAGGCTCAATAAGCCACGTTCTCACCAATATTCCAACACTTGTTCCCTAAAGCACGGCCTCTTCAATAATAAAACACAAGTTGGGACATTAAGTGTTGACACATTTAATAACATTATTCTTTACTATTTTAACTACGAAATGCTTTAAATTTAACTTAAAATAACAAAAAAAAAATTGAAATTTTTCTGTTTACCTTAGAATTTTTTTTTAAAACAGTGGCCTTTATATGGCCACATTAAATGCAACACACTGTGAAATGTTTCAACTTCCACCACAATTTTTTATTTTGTTCCTGAACTGCTCTTGGGTTTGTCGCGGAAACATGACTTTTTAACGTGCCCCGCGAAAAAAAGTCTGGTGGTGTTAAATCTGGTGAGCGTGGTGGCCACGCGGTCTCCAAATCGTGAAACTAGATGCCTAGGAAACCATTTGCGAAGTATCTCCATTAATATTCGACCTTTCTCATCCCTTAACTGCGGCGTAAAGGCATAGATACCAAAAAAATGAAGTTTCCAACAAGAGAGGACAACGGCCAACACAGCCTGAACATTAACAGAGCTGTTTCACAAAAAATGTTTCACAAAAAAATGTTTCCTGGGCACCTCATTTCAAGATTTGGGGACATCGCCTGGCCCCCACGTTCTCCAGACTTAACAGCTGCAGACTTTCTCGCGGGGCATGTTAAAGAGCCATGCCTACGCGACTCCCCCAAAAACAATTCAAGAACTTAAAGAAAGAATTGGGGTGGAAGCTGAAACAATGCAACAAGAGACGTTGCGCAAAGTCGTGTCAAGTTTCGATGAGCACATGCAACAATGTGTTGAATATAATGGTGGTCATCTTAAAAAAACATTGTTATTTAAAAAAATGAATGATTCAAGGGTACGTAGAAAAGTGTCAATCTTTTGTTATTTCAAGTTTAATTTGAAGTATTTAGTAGTTAAAATAATTAAGCTATAGTGTTATTAAATGTGTCAACACTTCCTGCCCCATCCCCAGTAGCGAGGCGTCAGGGTAAGCATGATAAGCTCAGCTATACCAAAAGGTTTTGAAAAAGGAGAGAAAACCTTTCTTTACATAAAACAAATGTAAAATTGTATTTGTAGTGGTCATTTTTTAAAAGAGTAGTGACATTTTAACAAGAGCGCGAAGCGAATGTGTCAATTCCTGTTGGCAAGATAAGCTGATGCCTTTCCGCCCAACGCACCCAGAGAATCAGGCCAGCGGGGAGATATGAGGGGTAATGCGCGCGCAACTGTTCATCTCAGCAACTGAAGGCGACCAGTAAGCCGGCTATCCCTGACTCGTGTGTGTAACATTCTGAGCATTCAAAGTGGTTTTTCAAGGTTAAATTCAGTGTTGATTAGTTTTTCCTTAGTTTTGTGATTGTTAATTAAATGATTTTATTGAGTTTTTTAATTTAGTATTATAATATATACAGTTGACTGTGTTAAATAATTCTACAAAGGCTTTGTCTTTTGAACGAAAAGTGCATTTAAAAGGAAAAATAGCAAGAGCAAAACTAGATTTTTCACAGAAAAAAAAGATAGCATCATATTATTATTATTATTAGTAGTAGTAGTAGTAGTAGTAGTAGTAGTCTACCAGTACCGTATTATATACAACTTCACAAAAATCCCATTTTCAACATCGTTAAGTGTGCCCCTTTATAAGTGATCATGACTCAGCTTACCCAAAAGTTATCATCACGCTTCGCCACAGCCCATCCCGTTCAATAAGGCACGTGACCCACCTCGGTGGCGTAGTTATCTAACGCGCTAATTTCGTGTTTAGTTAGTCTGCCGAGGACAGGGAGATCGATCTTCGAATCTCACTCGGGTGAGCTGGGGTGGTTTGTCCTAAATTGTTTTCCACTCTCCCTCCACCCATATGCGGGTTCACTACCTCTATATTCAACCTTTCCAATTCCTAAACCATTAGTGTAATTCGTACTTAAGCGAATAACCCGAATGGGTAGTAAGACGCGGTGCTAAGTATTAAATAAAGCACGTTCAAGTATAGAATATCGCTCAAAAGCACGTCAAACTTGTATTCTGCGAGTGACTACACGCAAAGTGCAAGAAGCTCGCCGTGTATGGTTACAGTGAGAATGCAGGGAGCGCAAGAAAAGTACAGTTTTTTAGTTTTTATAGCAACACTTTTTTAGATAAATTAAACCAAATATTGCTTCAGTACAAAAATTGAGTTTAATTTGCTTCACATAGTGATACCAACAGTTGTTGAATGTCCGTCATGAACATAGCGGAATTAGATGACAAACTTCTTAAATTAAAAGACAAATTTGTCATTAACTTCCACAACATCCTTGAGAGATATTCAAGAAATGTTGAGGTCACCATGTGAATAAAATTAAAGCATGTTTGTACCGAAGCAATATTTGATTTATTTTGACAAAAAAAAAAGTAACACCTATCAAAAGGTTTTAATTCACCGATGACTCAATGTTGTTCATTTTCAAAAATTGTGCTTTTCAACAACTTTTTTAAAGAATAAATGGGAGGGAATGCCTGACTAAACGAGATAAATCGAGGATTAACAGGTATTAACAAGTCCCACACAATAGGTAGACTCATAAAGACACCAAAACAAACAAAATAACCTACTTATATACACTCCACTTAACCTACGTTTGCAGTCTCATCTTGACCGACAACAGTATAGATTAAAAGTTGCAACACACCAACACGGGTGCGGTGTCATCAAAGGAGACCACGATTGTATACATGAACGCGGTCAGATCGCAGTCCACAGGCCGCAAATATATCTATAAAGAAAATATCAAAATGAACGCCGTTATAAAAGGAAGCGTTCTTATATCTGAGACCAATAATGGGCGAAGATTAGCAGCAGTCAGGTTTTTACATTTCTTTTTAACGGGAAAAACTAAAGGAAACAATAACCTCAAGTAACCTCAAAACTCCAATAAGTTTCATCTACACCACCCATATTGAATCCTAGAAATTAAACAGGGTAGCGAGGTCAGTCAAACTTTGCCTGAAGCATCTGATCCCCACCATGGAATATAACGCTGCACTGCCAGCAATGTTCTTTGTCTTTTTATCATTATAATTATTTGAGGTATTTAACGTGCATTTTCTGATGTTATCAACACATGGCTTGGTGATAGCTTAAGTCTAGAAGAGCCAACACCCAAACACCCGGCCGTTGATTCATTAAGGTGAAAGGTCTAAAACCCACATTTCATCAATAATATATTTTTCAACCATGCCAGGAATCGTACTCGAGACACTTAATAGATTAGTGATCAGACTAGCTACCGACTGAGCTAAGGTGCCGGACTGCACACCTATTATGTCAGTCTGAACAAGTCTATTTGGGCTAATTAGTTGAGGGAAGATTGACCTCTAAGCAGCATTTTAATAATTTTATTCACGGCATTCAATAATGGTTAGTTCCTCTCTCTTCATGACATATTAAATTTATCAGTTCATAATTGAATAAATATGTTATTCCTCAAACTCAAAATCCTACAACGCCTGTCATAATGAGATGAGTGAACGACGGCTCTGTAATCTCGTCATTGGGCCTCCGTAATGTGTGTTAATATAACGACATGAGTCAAAAACACATGTTAAAACACATTCAGTCCTACGAGAACTATTCACGTCCATGTTCTATACCCAAATTTTATTTATGAATGGACATATCTAACGGCAAGACAAAGTTAGATTCTCTACTTTCATGTATTCATACTTCAGGTTATGTTATCTACAGCTGTCACTGTTCATGTATATTATCAATATCTATAAAATAACAATATTAATATATAGTATAATGGTATCAATATAGACCGCGAAGAAATGGTATTTTCTAACAGGTGCTTTAATGTAGTAAAATAAAGTTTTACATTCCCACTTGTTAAGAATGCCGTGTTGAGTGTGCTCAACTTTGCGCTAACTAGCAGCACTGGTATCATCAGAAGCACCTGACCAGACTCACCGTCGTTATCAGTAAACATATGTTACTGCCTTCTTATCACCAGACAAACACTCCACAGTGCGCTCAAAAACCTGATGCACAATTAGGTTATTGAGTGTCAGCTTCAACACCCAACTTTTAACCACCCGGTTTTTGAAAACGTCCATCGTTTGTGCTACGTTAGTGCTCAATTTTCATTGTTAGTGTTGTAAATTTAAGGAAATGACTAACGATTTCTTATGGATGGTTAAGCTTATATCAAGTTTTGACGTCTTAATTCATCCCACATGCGTTCGATTGCATTTAAGCAGGATGATTGTGTTGGCCAGTCTTAAAGCGATACTATATTTGTAGACACTCTCATATTCTCTTTTGTAGGTACTCTCATCTTTGGTAGATACTATCTCATATTCACTCAGTTGGAACGTGATATACCACTGCAATTTATCACTAACTAAATGAACTTTATTGTAAACATGATTAATTTTATGGCTTTGAGTTTGAAGACTAATTAATATAAGCAGCATCACCCTTAAATTTTTAGAAAAACTTTGGCCCGAAATTATTACCCACTACTTAGATATGATAAAAGTGATTAAATATTTAAATATTATAATTATTTGTAAATTGTGCAATATGCATACTTAGGTTATCCGTTATATAAAAATACGTTTATTTTTTGTATAAAGAAAGTCTTTCATAATATATATACTCACACGAAAAAATGCTACTGCCGAAAATCTTTTATTTTATTGTACACTTTTATGTATCTACAAATAATAAGCCATTTAAGAAACTAATAAATTGGTTGTGGCAACAAACATATAATTGAAAATGCTAATTCATTATACACTGCATATAAATAGTATTATGAGCAAAACGACACATATCAGTGGTCACATGATCTAAGGCAGTGGTTCCCAAACCCAGGGTCGCGAGGAAGGTCGTATAAATGTCTTAAAAAATATTTTTCAAAAATTATGGAATATGACATTATACAAAAACTTCATCAAAATGGAGTATTATGAAGAATTACTTAAATATTGACACTAGCAACAATGTTGAAACAACGATTTGAAACCCCCCTGTACTCGGAATTTTGGACCTTGCTCAAGGACAAGCCCAGTCTCACTCAGAAAGTTAAAAAGAATCTTTTGCCTATTCTGAAAATGTAGTCTACCTCTTTGAACAAGAATTGTAAGGTCTTATAAACGATCAAAACTAAAGCAAGGTACCATCTGGACCCGTCGTACTCTGACCTTCAACATAACACTCAAAACTCTAATGAGATCTTGCCTACAGCAGCATCGCTGTTGTCACTGAAAAACTGCTTTTGTCACTTGACAAATTTTGCAATGAAGTAACATTTTAATTGAAAAATATTTTGTAATTTTATATTTGTGAGATTAAAAAGTTTCTGAAATTGATTCAATTTAGCTAATAACTTATAGCTTATAAGGAAAAACTCAATAACTATCGTTAGAATGAAACAGCATTATAATAACTACTGAAATAGGGTGTTCTTTTGTCACATACCGATCAGTGTAACAGTCACTTTTCATTAAAAATGGTGCTTTACATTTTGTCTGATCAAAAAGTTGTTGAAATTAATTATGTTCTAGTTATTTAAGTTAATTTAATCACCACTAATATTAAAATAAAAAGCAATTGAAACTGCACTAAATGGCCCTTTGGTTCAAAGAAGTTTGGGAAATAATGGTCTAAGGCGACACTTTCGCAATACGTTTTACTGGCGGTGACACGAAGATGGGGATTCGGCTCCCGTTCGAGTGTAATGAAAGTGTTTCTTAGTGGCTTACATATTTCCCTCCACGAAAATGCCGGTAAACACCCACTAAATCCAACCTTACTCATACCTAATATATTAGTGTAGATAGTTCATATGTGTAGTTTTTTAAAACTTATTTCTCCCTCCATTTCCTTAAAACAAATAAATAAAACTAGATAAAACTGAAATCAGCTATGTCAATGTCAAATTTAAACATATTAACTTCGGTTGTAACTTTTTTTAATCGTTCGACAATACCTTGAAATAAGGAATTGACACAATTAAATGAATTTCATTTTTCTTTATTTCTGAGAAGTATTTGTTTTCCTAGCTGTTAGCATCAAAATACTGGTCTTTGTTTAACTGATCTTTAAAGTTCTGCTGTAAGTCTCATCGAAGAAAGTACCATCAAGCGCTGTGCTCTATAAATGTTCATAGCAGTCTAAAGATTCAATTGAGAATGTTAAAATTATTTGATGATCCTGAGCAGTGGTGAAGGAACCTTATTTGTGTAGGGGATTGGGGGGGGCAAGAAACCAAACAAATTTTTTTTGGGGACTTGACTTCCCACTCTTCCCCAATAAATGTTTGAAAATTGGATGTCCCTAAAAGCTATTTGGAGTGATCCTCCTCACAATTTTTGAATATAGAACTGTTTTTATGAGTAGTCTTCTCCAGAAATTGTTTGAAATTTGAATGCTTCTATAAGTTATTTACAGTGTTCCTCCTTTATCAGATTTTTGAAAATTAGATGCCTTTAGAAGCTATTTTGAGTAGTTCTAGTATTTAATTTTTAAAAATCGGATCCTCCCCTAGAAATATTTGAAATTTGGATGCCCCTTGAAACATTTAGAGTGATCTTGACCTTTTTTTTTTTCGACAACTAGATGCCTCTAGAAGATTTTAAAGTGATCTTCTCCATCAGTTTTTTAAAAATATTCTATATATTTAGATGTTCTTTGGAATTATACTCACCTGGACATTTTTTTAAATTGGATACATTTAGAAGCTATTTGGAGTTGCTATTGCCTGATATTTAAAAAAAATTATTTGCATCTATAATCTATTCGCACCCATCCCAGAAAAATTTTCAAATTCGATACGTCTAGAAACTATTTGGAGTGATCCTCTACCTGGCACATTAAAAAAAAATTAAAACCCTTAAAAGCTATTTGTAGTTCGATGCAAGTTTTTCAGCTTCAATTTCGAGAATATCAGAAGGTGTGAAATACATCTAATTTATTTCAGAAGAGGTAATAACTTCCCCTACACCCCACTACCCGCTTTCGCTATTACTAATTTGGAGTGGTGCTAACCTAAATTTTCGGAAATTATATTCTTTTAAAAGCTGTTTAGAGTAGTCCTCTCTTCGATATATATATTTTTTAATTTTGATTCTCCTAGAAGCTATTTGAAGTATTTCTCCTTCCGGAAATTTTTAAAACTTTGATGCCTCTTTAGTCTAGAAGCTAATTTAAAAAGTCCTCACTTAAAGTTTTCTTTTAAATTTAGATTTTTTAAAAGATATGTGAAATTTTTTTAATTTGGTTGTTTCTAGAAGTTATTTAGATTGCCCCTCGCCTGAATTTGTCTCGAAATGAGATGCCTTTAAAATAGATTTGAAGTGGTCTTAGCGTGGCAATATTTTGAAAATTGTATCTGCTTAAAAGCTATTTGAAATGGCCTCTTCTGGATTTTTATAAGTAGATGTCTATAGCAGATGTTTGAAGTGATCTTCTACTGGCCAATTTTTAAAAATTAAAGGCTTTCAAAAACTATTAGTAGTGTTTATCGCAAGAAAATTCTTCAAAATTACAACAATCTAAAAGTTATCTGGAGTTAACCTCGCCAAGATTGTTTTTTTTTATTTAGATGGCCCTATAAGCTATTTAGAGTGTTCCTAGATTGATTTTTTTTCTTCTTACAGTTACACGACTCTAGAAGCTATTTGGAGTGGTCTTCTCCAAACAATTTTTGAAAATTTAACGCAGCTAGAAATCATTTGGAGTTTTATTTAAGGCTTAGCATTCGATATTGTCGGGGGATTTGAAATGTATATAGAAGCGCACAAATTCGTCCCAGAGGTGATGCCTCCCTTCCCTTCGGTTCCACCGCCATTGGCCCTGAGTAGCTTTATAAGAATATATTTCCATTTAGCTTTTATTTATGGAAGCTATTTAGAGTAGTCCACTCCCGGATTTAATTTCATTTATTTATATTGTATTAAGAGTGATCAAATCAGAAGCCTCTAGAAGTTATTTAGAGCTATTTTTTAATTGTTATAAGAATTATATACATCCTTCTAACACTAAGTAATTATTTCTTACATTTGTGTGTGTGTGTGTGTGTGTGTGTGTGTGTGTGCGCGCGCGCGCGCCTGCCTCATTGAGCACAATATTTGAAGTAACAAAAGGGGGGACTACCTGGGCATTTCTGTAGACACGCCTATGGAAAAAAAAGGGGGAAATTTTAAAATGTATCGGTAATTGTAAGCGTGTGACTAAACTAGCCAAGAAGTTTGTAGTTGGAAAAGCTACAGTGACTGGAAAAAAAAATCATTCTAAAATGTAATAGTTTAGTTCCTCAAAATTGATTGAATCTCGGAATAGTCATCGAACATAGAAAGAGTAATTGTTTGTTAAGCTTGATAGGGCACTTTTTTTGTGGGTAACTCAAGAAAGGGGTAAAGGAATGCCAATAAATGGCCCCCTGATCAAATTATCCGGAATTTCGGACTACCAGAGTTTTAATCTATTTGGTTGAAGTCAATTAAAGTGTATGTAGGTTGGGCCTATGATGTTAATGTTAGTTAGATTAAGTATAAATAGATAAATGAATTGAAAGAATTTTTTGCTATAAATAAAATATAAATAAATAAAATCTAAATACCAAATTGCTTTGAAAATGATTAAAAACAGATATTTATTTTATTTTAATATTTAGTGAAGGGCTAAGCGTTTTGTTTAATTTCTTCCAAAAAAATCTTATTGATAAAGTATTTTCTTATTATTTTGTCCTTCAAACATTAGTACGATTTTTATTCATAGAGTATTACTATTGAAAATACTCTAGTATAAACTACATAATATATTTTAATATATTTGGCAAACTATTTATATTAATATTCCATATTTTATGATCCCTAAAACAATAAAACATCATATACAGTAGTTATGTTGATAATTTAAACCTAATAACATACAAAAGTATATTCTACTGTAAATGTGCTGAATGAACGACCCTAAAATTATTTATATTCATATATATATATATATATATATCTTATTTATGTAAAACCATTCTAATATGCACACGGACTGTGTTTATTCAATTCCAATAGAGCTTTTTTTGAACTAAATATTTAAGGCAATTTTAGAAAAAATTAAAATGTTTGAAATGTCATAAGTAAACGAGCTTTAAATTAATTTATTTTAGAAAAATCAACATACATTATTATCTATAGTGTAAAATATACTATTTTTTTTTAATCAGTAAGATAATTTTGAAAAAATAATAATTGAAAGTTAATTTCTCAGCAAACTAAGCCCTATCTTTAAATGCTTACTTTTTTAAGAAAAACAAGCAAATTTAATTACCACTTATCACTCAATAAACTAATCTGATTCTCATTTTAAACCAAATTATGTGTGCCATTTTTAAAAGATTGCGGTGTTATTTGTAGTTTCAAACAATCCCGGTATCCTTTTTAAACACAATCGTTAGATCCCATTTTTGAAATATTTCAAATTTTTAAAAATTAGTAATCTGTAAATAATCCTTAATTTGGGGGCTAAAGACAAAAAAAAAATTGAATAAAATCCACCAAACCATCTCAGCTTTATCCCTTAGGATGGACAGACAGACAGAATTGTAAAATCCACTTTTTCGGGTTTGGAATCACATAAAACAGATTCAGCATAGTCTCGAGGCCGAAATGTTGGTGATCATTTGATCGCAATACTGTTTTTATTTTTAATAAAGTCAAAAGTCACCGTTTTACTACAGTTCAGGATTAGGGAAGAGTAAGGTAGAATTCTTCTGGAAATTTTCCCGCATTTGCGTGGAAGAAGAATGGGAAACCGTTTAGGGGAAAACGCCCTCATACACCCAACTGATATTCGAACCTCAACCTCCTCAGCACCAGAAAACCAGACTAAATGAGCTTGATGCGTGTCCACAGAGGATTATTTACATGAATGGGGTCACATCTCTCTTTAAAAAAATAGAAAGCCATTCTAGTGCACTCAAATTGGACTATAAATTAGAGGAACATTGAGGGAAAAATTGATTTCCCTATTAATAAAGTAACATAGATGAAAAAAGAACATTGTCTAAAAATATCAATGTTTAGAACCAAAAACATCGGTAATATTTTTCAAACCAATTGAAACTGTAACTGAAGTGTATTTGTAATAAATGAATATGAAAACTAATATATCAATTCAAGAAATTGTATTGAAAACTAATAATAACAAATAACTATTTTTAAAACAAACACATAAACATATCGCTGTCTCTGACATCGCTACAAAACATTCATGGTTGAAAATAATCTATGAGGAAAACATCGAACCTTCAACACCTATGTCGAATATAGGTCTATATCCCTGCTGGACTGGACTATAAACATGTCCCGTTTAAGGTGTCAGGTTGATCCCACCAGTCGATCTCTTTGTAACTGAGCCAACTCTTTAAATTTGTGATCTTAAATTTGTTTCCGTGTAACTTGCTATGTAAACTAACCAGAACTAACAACTGATGTTTATATTATCTCTTTAATACCGGAGTGGCGACCAGTCTACTACCCCTTCCTTTATCAACGTACATTTTTACAGATTAAAATTTCGATACCGATACTTTTCTTTCAATACTATTACGACATCGATATCTTTCTTCAGATACTTTTACAGTTTCTGTCAAAAGTTTAAGGACACCATGAAAAAAAAAAAAAATCAGATTTTCTATGTAGATATTTATTTAAAATTCTAAAAAAATATGAAAAATCATTATTTCATTGTTAGTACTCAATGTGCCCAACTTTAGCTCTATGGCACGCCTTCACGCGGTCTGGCATAGAGTCAATCAGATTTTTGCATTCCTCGACTGTGACCTCTTGCCATGATGCAGCCAGATTCTGCTTCAACTCTTTGCATCTCCTACAGCTTGAACGGCAGGTGCAATGCAGGATGGCAGAAACTTCTCTGTTCCGAGTGCAACTAACCTTCATTTTGTGGTCCAAGTTACAGCTCAAATCTGCTTTTATCAGAGAAAACACATCTTTGCCATGCTTCCTTCATCCAATTACGCCTCTGATAGCTCCACATACTTCGCCTTTTCTTAGCCAAGTAATTCAGCAGAGGCTTACGTAAGGCTACGCAAGACATTAGTACAGCATATCTCAGGTAAGCTGGCTCTACGATCATGTTTACTCAGGTTAACGGTTTGACAGTCAGTTCTAATTGAGGTTAGCCTAGGCCTACCTGTTCGGGGAGCTTTCAGCACAGTACCAGTAGTTTTAAATTGTTTCAGTCTGTTCTACACACGCTATCGACAGTAGAATTTATTCTGCAATCTGCCTATAGCTCAAATCCCTCTTCTACATATTAATAATCTGCCACTTCACGACCGTGCTCTCCGAATTTCCGCCCATTTTCCCTAAATTAAAAAAAAACTAACCTTTTCACAGTTCTAGCAAAATCCACAGCCTCTAGCTAAAAGTGGAGGGAATCAGCTGTTTTATCAGTGTTACCAACTCCCAAGGCTGTGATATAAATGGCTGTGGCAGTCCCAGATCGATTTGCCGCGAATTTTTAATTCAAGCGAGTTTAGAAAATGGAAATTTTTCCAAAAAAAAAACACTTTCTGGTATACACGCCGTGACCAGGCCGTCACAATTTTTTTGATTAAAAATTATGATATCACAAGGAATGGTTCTGGCAAGCCTACCTACATGGCAAAATTTATTGGTCTAGGTCCATCTGTTCGATAGTAATTAATTTTTTTTCTAAAGAAAAATCGAATTTTTTATGAGTTCTCAAAAAAGATAAATTGTTATAGGCCTATAATCAGTTCTATGAATAATAGAGAGATCGAGTTTGCATTAAAAAAACTTTGTTTTTGAAGGGCATTTGGTTAATGTATAATCACAATGTAGTTTGGGATATGTTTAAGGACAGGAGCCAATAATAAGTTTTCGAGTGGTGTCCTAAAACTTTTGACAGACATTGTAATGATTATAGTTTCGATACAACATACCTAGTACAGGGTCAAACTTACGTTCATAGTGCGCTATTGACTGCTGCGGCACTTTCATTAAGACACACTACTTTACAAACGAATAAAATAACTTTCAAACTAAAACGGTAAAAATATATAATTGAATTTTTAGGCAAATTTTATTTTGGAATGTCAGTTTATATTTTTAAACTACCAGAAGTACCCGGCGTAGAATGAATTGCCTGGTTTTCCTGGGCAACGATTTTCTTTTCACCAAACTAACAAAAAAAAAATCTCCTAAATTTTATTTCTTCAGACTTAGGTTTTAAATAAATAATGTTTAAAAATCTGACCAAAAATTTTAAAGTTCAACTTCAAGGTGCATATGTTTGTGCGTGGTGGCTTCCAATTTTAAAATGTCAACCCTCTGCGCAATGCCCATGAAAGACAAACCTCATTTTACTAAAATAGATAATGCAATAGTAATGAAATGTCAGTTTATATGATCTATCTCAAATTAATTTCTAATCAAATTATTTTTTAAATCTCATTCAAATAGCACAATGTTAAATGTTGCTTAAATTTGCACTCTTGGCCATGACTACAAAATCAGTTTTAAGCAATCTTAGTAGGTCTACAAATTGAAAAAGTCCTAATACTTTAGACTTTAGAGCTTACAAACTGTCAAAAAAGTCTTAGTTGCTATTAGAACACAGCATTTCAAATAAATTAATTCAAAAAATGTTGTCATGATTAAAACATTCAACGTGTAGTTTGTTTATATTGGGTGTTTCATAAAAACCTCAAATTTGTGTTTGATTATTTATTTCAATTACTAACTAAATAATTAATTAATCTAATGTCTGCCTCAAACGGGAACAGCAATGAGGATCATTAAACTTTGCGATATTTTTTCATATGTTTAATTTTTTCATTAGATTGGCTTCATCTATAATTTTTCTACAATCTAAAATCTACAATTTTTTTATAAATAAGATTAGTTAAAATTTAATTCCAAATCCAACAAAATTAATTATCCTTTGTTTTAGTACATATTTTTTAATTTGTAAATTGAACGTTACACATTTATCTGGCTTGAAAGTTAAGATGTAGATGTGTGACCTGCTTTTTATCTTATTTTTCAAGTGTAGAAGAGCAATTCGAGGATTTGTTTCCCTCATTCACCGTGTGGGGTTATCGTTAATTTGTATTTATTTAATTAATTAAGTTTCGGAGTTTCGGCGTGATTTGCTATTTTCAGTATTTGACAGCTTTGGATTAGAATGAGCTGTTATTTTCATCATTTTCAATAAGTGAGGTATTGATAATTTTTACTTCCCCATATTACGTGATATAAAATATCATTGTAAAATGTTATTCTCCTGTTCTGCGGTAGTACTGTGAACTGTTGTCGACAGGACTTGTCTAGGTATTGAAACCAGGGTAGATTAACATGTGTTATTTTAAGCCCCCTTTACAAATTTAAATAGCCCCCGGCACCTTGGAGTTCCACCGTGTGACATTCCTTAGTTTACATTCAATGGAATTTAAATTAAATCTGTTATGCACTATAGTTGGTTAAAATCCACTGTATATTCCCGTCCGATTTTTAGTCAAAACGTGACTCCAAATTACTACACTATTGGTTGAAATCGCATAGTCAACTCTAAGGACCGTAAATATAAAGTCTTGTCGGGAGTCAATCACCCATATTGCGAAATAGCAAGCAGTTCAGGTTGGATGGGGAATTGGTTGACCTCTGAATCTCAATATTATATTGTTCAAGAGAGTTACTTTTAAAAAAAATTGATGTTGCAAGTTTTTTTGTTTTGTTTTTTGCAATAGGCATACTCTCTCATTTTATTTCGCTGTCTGCGCATGTGAGTTGACGTGAAGGCAAGTGTTTGGAAAAGCAGCCAGGCTAGAGAAAAGTAAGATGCACTCAGGAGCAAACATAGCCCGACTGAGCCGGCGAGACAATCCAAGCCAGCCTAGTGTCGGATCAGCGGGGCCACAAATCGCTTTACTACGTCAGTTGGACATAACGGAGCTGAGCGGGTGTAAGCCGACAAGGGACAAGACCACACTCTGCCACCAATAAAAACATCAGACCGGAACATGGAACACGTGGACAGTTGCTGTTGCGCTATTAGAACTACTGTATTTGGAAACTAGTCTACAAATTTTGATTTTTACATTCTCTTGACCCCTCAGAGAGATGAGCATTGTGATCGTAAAAAAAATCGAATTCGAAATATTGATGGATGTTGGCGACTCGTGACCCCTGAAACAGAAAAAGTGTTTTTTGCTCCGTCTGTAAGACTGTCTTTGTCCGTATCTCGACCTAGAGCCTAAACCATTTTACCGATCGGGCTAAAACTTAGTAATGGGCTTTTTATAAGGTTTCAGCGGGAGTTTTGGAATTAGATGTCTGACCCTAAACTTAACTTTACTTAAGAGTGAAAAGATAAGAAATCAATTTCCTCGAAATCGGGCACAGATATTTTGATTAAAATTCATATCTAGGCACTGTTCAGCATTAAAAACAAAATGGCGCATTCCATTTTTCCGGGGAAAATGACAAGAGGGTTTACATATGCGTGTATCTCCTATTTTGATCTCTCCACAATCCTTTGAGACAAGGCATAACTTATCATTGCAGAGATGTAGGATTAATAAAAATAAATATCTTTTATTTGAAATATATTTTTATAAAAGCAATAGTTTAAAAGCTCTTAGGAAACATATTTTAATTGAGCTCTTTGAAGTAAAGAATGTTATTGTTGTGCTCTTTGGTGGACTGAGATGTTTTCTCTTTTATCAATGTTTCAGTAACAGTGCATATTATTTAATGTATGATCCTTGATAGAATGTGATGCTCTTTTTCCCATTATATTTTTGAAACAATGAAAATTATTTTGTTTCACATATATTACGAGTTATAAGAAAATGTCTCCATCATTAGTACCTGTGGTGCAGCGTATCATTTATTAGCTATGTATTTAATTTCAAATCAGTGATGTCTTATCAAGAAGATAAAAGAATTAAAAGCATATCTTATCTTACTAATATTATAAATGCGAAAGTTTGTGTGTTTGGATGTTTGTTGCTCAATCACGTCAAGACTACTGAACAGATTCGAATGAAACTTTGTAGGTAGGTAGGTAGGTAGGTAGAGTATGTCCTGGAATAACATATAGGACTATTCCCAACCTTTGGTTTTACATTAATTTTACAATATTAATGTTTAAACTTTTCGTCGGGCGAAGCCGCGACGGGTAACAGCTAGTTAAAGAATAAGTACACCAATATTTACTAGATTAGAACAAAACTATGTTGAACAGATTCAGCCCATCCGGTTTTAGTTGTTGAGGTTGCCGCATTTTGGATAGTTGAAACGGATAATAGACGTTCAGCCATCTCAAAATATTTAAATAATGGTTTTTATTAGAGTATAATATATTGTTTAGTCACGCGGTTACATCAAAATGAAGTTGAAAGGAACTAAATGATGCAAAAAGATACCTTAAATAACCTTACATTTTTAATTTAGTAAATTTAAAAAAATACATATGAAAATGTATGATCTGCTAATTTTAAACATTTTCCACAAATTGTCGTAATTCTGCGATTAGAGTGAAAGGAGGACATTTGAGGATTTTTGTAGAAATAAATTTTAGAAAATACATACGTTTTGATATTAAAAACAATAACATTTTACTAAATAGCTGGTGTTATTTTGTAAAAATTGATAATATATATCAAAAGGGATAAAGAAAAGCAGCACCCTTAAGCTTGTCCTATAATTATGTAAAGCCAAAACAATTATTATAAGCAACTTAGTAGTTTTAAGACGTTGGAATCAAACGATTTTTTTTAATCAAAAGATCCATCCTTAATGGACTATATTTAAAAGACACATTTAAGAGAGAGGAAAAAAAAACCTTAAACAATAATATTTTTAATATCCTTTGTAAAATTACATTCAGAGATAAAAAAAAATTACACAGAAATAAGAACCAAGATTAAGGAAAAACAATCATATTTCACATGGTATGAATATTACTTGGGTATTTTTAATTAGATACCTGTTGTTTGTATTTAAATTGAAAGTTAGGGAATCTTTAAGTTGGTTTAAGAAGCGGGTGTAGGGTTTTTTGCCATACAACTGAAGGAATTGAAGAACCATGTGGGTTTACTACCAACCCTCACAATCGACAGTGAACTAAAAGAATAATTAGGGATCAGTATGGTTTTGTGACTAGAATTTACTCAGTTTTACTATATTTTTTGTTCGTGTATGAATAGGTACCACGTTTTACTAACCGCTTGGGCCATCTGAATATATCAACTTATTAGGTAGGAATGAGGGAGGTAGAATTAAGAGGAAATGTACTCGAATTTTCGTTAAGCAAAGACAGAGAAACATTAAGGAAAAGCCACCCTTAGTGCATCCAAGCGAGATCCAAACCTTGATCTTCCCGACACCGGTAATCCATTCTATTGCCAAGAGTGACGTGTTAGACCGTGTGACCACCATTTATGTCGAAATCAATACATCAGGTGAACTAAAATATTAAATATTTCCTTCGGCGTTAATGTCTAGTGTGCATGCGTTATGAATATTAAGTCGATCCTAAAACAACGTTTAAAGTTTTTTAAATATAAATTAATGATCAATGTTACGCGGTGGTGACGCTTTCATTAAATTACAAAGAAAAGAACAGTCGTTAGCTGGCAAAAACGCTATCCAATTAATTTTTTATGATTAAAAATATTTATTTTATTTGATGCTACTCTTCTTACATAAATAAATAATACTTTAATATTCTACCAAGAAATAGAATATATAAAAATCAAAACGTTAACATTATTATTCCTTTAACTAGGTAAAATGTGATTGTTTGAAAGATAATTAGTAATCCAATTGCTAAAGGGTGATTTAAAAATAGTAAAGGGGTTATTATTATAATAGTTATTACTGTAATATTTAAATGTATACAATTATGTGTGTTAAAAGTACATCTGAAGAAAGGTATAAAATTAAGTGTCTTAAGGTTTTAGACTTTTAGACTAACTTTGGGAACTATCCAAGTTAACGAATAAATAATAACCCTGCATCAAAGAGGATTTAAATAATTCATTATCAACCACTTGAAAACCGTTTAAGTGTTAATTATTTCAGTAAATAGATATTACAAATAGATTCTACAAATACTAGATATATTATTATTGTTAAGTAAGATATAATTATTTTTAGACGTTATTTAATGGACTAAAATAGATACTATTTAAAATGATTAAAGGGAACACATCTACACGACATTAACTGTTTCGAATAAACCTTTAAAAAAACACCTATTTACCCCCGATCTCTGAGGTTGAAATGGCGCATTCAGTATGAGAGCTATATTTTCACATGTTATTTGACGAAAAACAAATTCGCAACGGATTAAGCAAATATTAAAACGCAAATCTGTATTTATTTAGTAACATAGAGCTAAATCTCAGTTTTTGAAATAATAAAATATTAATGAAATTATATATATATATATATATATATATATATAATGAAAATATATGCTTATATTTTTCTCTTATAAGTTACTAACAGGTTTATTAAAAATAAAACAGAATATTAAAAAAAATTAAACGATTGCACATAAGCAGTGAAATTGTTCATTACCTACAGTATTCGGTTAGGAGACTATCTCGACACACCACCTGTACAACATCTAACTTAGATAGGTATTATACCTCAAGACAGACGTCGCATAGCAGTAGTTTTCTCTATTAGACTTTTATAAGAAACATAACAAAATTGAAAAATAATTAATTATATTATATTAAACTAAAAAATATGAAATCTCTATCAATTTCGTTGTGTCAAACGAATAGTGCGGAGAACCGTACATCTAGTTCGAGCGTAAACTTGCATCAGATTTCCCTGTTAATCGCCCCTGAGAATGGCTGAAGCTAAATAATTATACGTTAAAACAAAATCAATAGAGGAAAAGCGAGCAGCTAGGCCTCCGGACTCTGAAAAATTTTAATAACTAACGAGGTTTCAAGAAACAACTATGTTCGCTCATTTGTATGTTTCTTAGTAAACTCGACCAATTTAATACTTTCCTAGTTTGTAAGTAGACCAGTATATTATTTGATTTATTGATGATCGAGTGCTAGTTGTATAAGGATGGCGATGGCGGTACCAACACAAAAGTTTAGTTACCAGCAATCTCTCTCCCCTCTCCATCACCCGTTACAATAAACAAACCATCTCAGACAAGTATTAATAATTAGTCTACGGTATTTGAAGATTGTTTACAACTACGACAATTTGAAAACAGTCGCTTAAACAACAACAAAAATACTATTGTATTCTACTCTTTGTAATTTTCAGTCTGAGTACGTTCATGAGGGGTTGGTTTATGGGAAAGGGATGGGGGGGGGAGACTACCTGAACCTAGCTTTGTGAAGGCCGATTTATTAAACTGAACTTATTTTTTAAAATAGCTATTTGATAGCGATCCCCTTGTTGAAGGACTCAAATCTCTCACAATGAACGCAGCCATTTTAACCTCGAGGTTGTGGGCCTGGTGCATACCTTGTCTGTGTTCTTGTGTCGATAACAGAGGCTGTGGGCCTGGTGCATACCTTGTCTGTGTCCTAGTGTCAATAACAGAGGCTGTGGGCCTGGTGCATACCTTGTCTGTGTTCTTGTGTCGATAACAGAGGCTGTGGGCCTGGTGCATACCTTGTCTGTGTCCTAGTGTCAATAACAGAGGCTGTGGGTCTGGTGCATACCTTGTCTGTGTCCTAGTGTCGATAACAGAGGCTGTGGGCCTGGTGCATACCTTGTCTGTGTTCTTGTGTCGATAACAGAGGCTGTGGGCCTGTTGCATACCTTGTCTGTGTCCTAGTGTCAATAACAGAGGCTGTGGGCCTGGTGCATACCTTGTCTGTGTTCTTGTGTCGATAACAGAGGCTATGGGCCGTATGCAAGAAACAAGACGTATTAAGCCCGGAGTAGAAGTAAAGTTGAAGACGCCTGGATTTGCTTGCTAAGACGATCAAGCGGCTCAATGAGGCAATAAAGTTAATCGCACCGAGGTTACACCGAAGTCTGGTCACGAGCTGTACTGGGATCATCTTCCGATGGTATTCTTTAAGATGGTGTGGCGCGCATGGAATCGAGACGACCTGTATTTTGATATTGCTTTGTCTCCGCGATAGAACATGACGGGCCTAGATTATCTAGATTTAGATAAGCCAATTACTCAATTTACATTGGTATAGTACACATTGATATAGTACAAGAGATCCAAATAAAAGGCCTATGAGATTATATCCTGAACAAACCACACCCACCTTTTTGGAAATTACCGGTAGGGTTAAAATTACTGATTTCTTCCCACGCTCTTTTCTTCGCTGATATAGTCCCAACACATGTTTTATTACATTTTATAATCTTATAATTATTGATATGTTACAATTGATTCACTCTTCCACCCTGAAAGCAGTGTTTTCCCTCTTTTCTACCGTTTTAACCAATCTTGTTAAATTTACGAGCAAAATCGTCACAGCGGAAGTAGATCATCACGTGAGTGCTAGCCCGACGTTCTAGCAAGGCGCCTGATTGACCTAACTTCGACTTAACATCGTTCTTGTAGATCGTACTATTTGGCCCACTATCGTGTTTTCTTGATTATTAACTTATTGTTTACATCCAACACGCGCCAACAACAAAAACCTAAACCAAATTAACTTGCCTAGCAAATATGTGGTGCATTTTAAAGTTTAAAATCTAAAAACTAAATGAACTGGAAGTTATGAGTAAAATAGAGAGATGAACTCAATCACAATAGTTTACCTATAACTGAGGAGTTCCTACATTACAAATTGAAACTCATGTTTTTTATTTGAAAAGGTTACAACTCAAGCCTACTTTTTGAGTGTGTAGAAAAATACCATACTAGCCATACTAAACACTAGAACATGGACGTACAAGTAATTATATTGCTAGCATACGAGGACTACAAAACGTACTAACCCACAATCTTCCACAGTATTTAAGTGTTTGAAATCAAACTGAAAGGGACCGAGAAACCAATTTAACAGGAATAAAGCACCATACCAAAATATAATTATCTTACCCCAATCAGACATCTGCACCAAAAAAAGAAGCACTCACCTGGAACAAAGAGAGTATGCAGTCAATACAAGGCGTTATATAGGCTGTCTGACTTATACAATATATTTATAGAACATAATCATGTTTTATAAAGGAAAGAGTGTGTACATACTCCAAGGATAACTACCCCTATCCGGCAGCGTATGTCTATTTACTTCAGGGAGGATAGCTAACGAGCCAAGTATGTGTCAAAGTACGCCAAAGATAAACCCAGTAACGCATGTCTCCTAGCTACGCCAAGGATGATATCTACCCAGTATCGCATGTATCCTAGCTACGCC
This sequence comes from Timema bartmani, assembly GCA_902151455.1. NCBI lineage: Eukaryota > Metazoa > Arthropoda > Insecta > Phasmatodea > Timematidae > Timema > Timema bartmani. Next base: position 58,865 of record CABFWB010004470.1, read on the forward strand.
AAGGATGATATCTACC